>JAXIVJ010001153.1:10000-90000 GCA_036785665.1 Chirona hameri
CCTTTGACCTCTAGGTGATTTTTGGTTTCCTAACGCAGGCTGGCATGCCGGCGAGTCTCTTTTTGCCCATTGCGAGCAAATCGGACGGTAAACGAAAAAAGTAGAGGGTACACAAGCCGGTACCGAAGCTTACAATCTCGTATTCGTCCCTGTGGCCTTGACGTTTGACCTCTAGATGCTTTTTTGTTTTTCCTGACGCAAGGTGGGGTGCCTGCGAGTCCCTTTTTGGCCATTGCGAGCAAATCGGACGGTAAACGAAAAAAAACTGGAGGGTACACCATGCTGGTACCGAAGCTTAAAATATCTTATTCGTCCCCGTGACCTTGACCTTTGACCTGTAGGTGATTTTTGATTTTTTTCTGACGCAAGCTGGGGTGCCGGCGAGTCTCTTTTTGCCCATTGCGAGCAAATCGGACGGTAAACGAAAAAACTAGAGGGTACACAAACTGGTACCGAAGCTTAAAATCTCGTATTCGTCCCCGTGACCTTGACCTTTGACATCTAGGTGATTTTTTGTTCTTCCTGACGTAAGGTGGTGTGCCAGCGAGTACCTTTTTGCCCATTGCGTGCAAATCGGACGGTAAACAAAAAAACTAGAGGGTACACCATGTTGGTACCGAAGCTTAAAATCTCGTATTCGCCCAGAGGACCTTGACCTTTGACCTCTGGATGACTTTTCGTTTTTTTTTCTGACGCAAGCTAACGTGCCAGCGTGCCCCTTTTTGCCCATTGCAAGCAAATCGGACGGTAAACAAAAAAACTAGAGGGTACAGAAGCTGGTACCGAAGCTTGAAATCTCGTATTCGCCCACGTGACCTTGACCTTTGACCTTTAGGTGATGTTTTGTTTTTCCTGACGCAAGCTGGGATGCCGGCGAGTCCCTTTTTGCCCATTGCGAGCACATCGGATGGTAAACGAAAAAAACTAGAGGGTACACAAGCTGGTACCGAAGCTTAGAATCTCGTATTCGTCCCCTTGACCTTGACCTTTGACCTCTAGATGCCTTTTTATTTTTCCTGACGCAGGCTAACGTGCCGGTGAGTCCCTTTTTGCCCATTGCGAGCAAATCGGACGGTAAACGAAAAAATTAGAGGGTACACAAGCTGGTACCGAAGCTTAAAATCTCGTATTCGTCCCCGTGACTTTGACCTTTGAAATCTAGGTGACTTTTTCTTTGTCCTGACGCAAGCTAACGTGCCGGTGAGTCCCTTTTTGCTCATTGCGAGCAAATCGGACTGTAAACGAAAAAAACTAGAGGGTACACAAGCTGGTACCGAAGCTTAAAATCTCGTATTCGTCCCCTTAACCTTGACCTTTGACATCTGGATGCCTTTTTGTCTTTCCTGACGCAAGCTAACGTGCCGGCGAGTCCTTTTTGCACATTGCGAGGAAATCGGACGGTAAATGAAAAAAACTAGAGGGTACACAAGCTGGTACCGAAGCTTAAAATCTCGTATTCGTCCCCGTGACCTTGACGCTTGACCTCTAAGTGATGTTTTGTTTTTATGATGCAAGCTGGGGTGACGGCGAGTCCCGTTTTGCCCATTGCGAGCAAATCGGACGGTAAACGAAAAAACTAGAGGGTACACCATGCTGGTACCGAAGCTTAAAATCTCGTATTCGTCCCCGTGAGTCGTGACCTTGACCTTTGACCTCTGGATATTTTTTTGTTTTCCTAACGCAAGCTAACATGCCGGCGAGTCCTTCTTTGCTTATTGCGAGTAAATCGGACGGTAAACGAAAAAATTATCGGGTACACAAGCTGGTATCGAAGCTTAAAATCTCGTATTCGTCCCCGTGACCTTGACCTTTGACCTCTAGGCGTTTTTTGTTTTTCCTGACGCAAGGTGGGGTGTCGGCGAGTCCCTTTTTGCCCATTTCGAGCAAGTCGGACGGTAAACGAAAAAACTAGAGGGTACACCATGCTGGTACCGAAGCTTAAAATCTCGTATTCGTCCAGAGGACCTTGACCTTTGACCTCTGGATGACTTTTTGTTTTTCCTGACGCAAGTTAACGTGTCGGCGAGTCTCTTTTTGCCCATTGCAAGCAAATTGGACGGTAAACAAAAAAAACTAGAGGGTACACAATCTGGTACCGAAGCTTAAAATCTCGTATTCGTCCCCGTGACCTTAACCTTTGATCTCTAGGTGATTTTTTTTGTTTTTCTTGACGCAAGCTGGGGTGCCGGCGAGTCGTTTGAGTTCCTTTGCGTTTAAATCGGACTTTAAACGAAAAAACTAGAGGGTACACAAGCTGGTACCGAAGCTTAAAATCTCGTATTCGTCCCCGTGACCTTGACGTTTGACCTGAGGTGATATTTTTTTTTTCTCTGACGCAAGCTGGGATGACGGCGAGTCCTTTTTGGCCCATTGCGAGCAAATCGGACGGTAAACGAAAAAACTAGAGGGTACACCATGCTGGTACCGAAGCTTAAAATCTCGTATTCGTCCCCGTGACCTTGAGCTTTGACCTCTGGATGACTTTTTGTTTTTCCTGACGCAAGCTAACGTGCCGGCGAGTCCCTTTTTGCCCATTGCGAGCAAATAGGACGATAAACGAAAAAAATAGAGGGTACACAAGCTGGTACCGAAGCTTACAATCTCGTATTCGTCCCCGTGACCTTGACCTTTGACATCTAGGTGATGTTTTGTTTTTCCTGACGCAAGCTGAGGTGCCGACAAGTCCCTTTTTGCCCATTGCGAGAAAATCGGACAGTAAACCAAAAACATAGAGGGTACACAAGCTGGTACCGAAGCTTAAAATCTCGTATTCGTCCCCGTGATCTTGACCTTTGACATCTAGGTGATGTTTTGTTTTTCCGACGCAAGCTGGGGTGCCGGTGAGACCCTTTTTGCCCATTGCGAGCAAATCGGACTGTAAACGAAAAAACTAGAGGGTACACAAGCTGGTACCGAAGCTTAAAATATCGTATTCGTCCCCTTGACCTTGACCTTTGACCTCTGGATGCCTTTTGGTTTTCCCTGACGCAAGCTAACGTGCCGGCGAGTCCCTTTTTGCCCATTGCGAGCAAATCGGACGGTAAACGAAAATAGTAAAGGGTACACAAGCTGGTACCGAAGCTTAAAATCTCGTATTCGTCCCTGTGACCTTGACCTTTGACATGTAGGTGATGTTTTGTTTTTCCTGACGCAAGCTGGGGTGCCGGCGAGTCGTTTGAGTCCCTTTGCGTTTAAATCGTACGGTAAACGAAAAAAAACTAGAGGGTACACAAGCTGGTACCGAAGCTTAAAATCTCGTATTCGCCCCCGTGACCTTGAAGTTTGACCTCTAAGTGATGTTTTGTTTTTTAAAACGCAAGCTGGGGTGACGGCGAGTCCGTTTTTGCCCATTGCGAGCGAATCGGACGGTAAACGAAAAAAACTAGAGGGTACACCATGCTGGTACCGAAGCTTAAAATCTCGTATTCATCCCCATGACCTTTGACCTCTGTGTGTGAGTCTGATCCGTTAGCCGAGTCCTCCGCTAGGTGGCAGTGCGCCTGCGGGACAAATACAGTCTTCTCTGAGTCGCCGACGCGTGTGGAGCTGGCGGCTACTACGGACTCGAACATGGCGCAGCCGGCAGGTCCGAGGGGATCGACCCCGCCTCAGTGCAACTACCCAGTGACGACGACGAACTCGTGCAGCCGGTAGCGATACCGGCGCCGAGTGTTGCGTCCGCTGCGTAGTTGCACTGAGGCGGGGTCGATCCCCTCGGACCCTGCCGGCTGCGCCATGTTCGAGTCCGTAGTAGCCGCCAGCTCCACACGCGTCGGCGACTCAGAGAAGACTGTATTTGTCCCGCAGGCGCACTGCCACCTAGCGGAGGACTCGGCTAACGGATCAGACTCACACAACAAGTGCCGCCTCTTCCTCAGTGGGCTCCCCGAGTTCGACGTGCTGACCGACCACCGCCCTCTGGTGCCAATCCTCAACTCCAAGAACCTGGATGAGATTGAAAACCCGCGCCTCCAGCGCCTGCGGCAGAAACTGCTGGTGATGACATTCACTGCTCGGTGGCAGCGCGGCACGGACCATCTGACAGCCGACGCCCTCTCAAGGTCACCGGTGGACCCGCCGACAGAGGAGGACGAGCTGGCCGAGGACAGATCGGCCACAACCGTCGCCGCAATCATCACAGGCGAGGCGAGCGAACTCTGCACCGACCTCAGGCTGGATGAGGTACGGCGAGCGGCAGACCGGGACGAGGAGGCGCAGATCCTTCTTCAGACCGTGATGGACGGCTTCCCGTCCCAGAAGGCCGACCTTCCCGCGCTCCTGCGGCCATATTCGCCGGTCCACGACCGCCTCGCTGTTGATGACGGACTGGTCGTGTGTGGTTTCCGGCTCGTCATTCCCCGCCCGATGCGCGCAGCCGTCCTCGCCGAGCTGCACGCCAGCCATCAGGGAAAAGAAAAGACGAAGAGTCGAGCCCGCCAGATTGTCTTCTGGCCCAACATGAACAACGATATCGATAACATCACCAAGGCCTGCCAGCCCTGCCAGAGGGAACTGCCATCGCTGCCGAAAGAGACGCTGCGCACGCACGAGCAGGCCAGCCGCCCATTCCAACACCTCTGCGCCGACTTCTGTCAACACGCCGGCCAATACTTCCTGGTGGCGGTCGACCCTCTCTCCGGGTGGCTCACAGTCTGCCTGGTCGGCCGACACGCCAGTGCCTCGACGCTCATCAGGGAACTCCGCGGCATCTTCTGCCTGGCCGGAGCCCCGGAAGTCCTCTGGTCCGACAATGGTCCCAAGTTCACCTCAGCCGCCTTCCAGGCCTTCCTGAAAAACTGGGCCGTGCTACACCGTGAAAAAAAAACCGGGCCGTCAGAGGCGGATCACTATCCCTTCCTTTATCCCACGGCGTCCATCAGGGGTCCCTCGTGGGCCCACTCCTCTTCAGCATCTTCACGAACGACCTTGCATCGTACCTTCCTCACGGGCGTCTGGTGTCCTACGCAGACGACACCCAGCTCCTCGACTCCGCCCTCCCAGCACACCTATCCCTACTAAAATCACGCCAGGAGGATACCATCATTGCGGTCCAATCCTACTTCACTGCCAACTCCTTAAAAATGAACCCCACCAAGACCACCCTCCTCCTTGTCGGTACTCCTCAAGCCCTTAAAAAGACTCCATCCTTTCAGCTCAACATCTCAAACCACACACTCAATCCCTTGCCGTCCGTGAAGATGCTGGGGGTCACCACTCACCATGGACCGTAACTTGTCCTGGGAGGAGCACATTTCCAATTTAGTCCAAAAGTGCAACTCCATCCTGTTCTGTCTGTATAAAATTCGTCACCACCTCACACCCGAGACCCGCCAACTCCTAATCCAGACACACGTGTTCCCCCACATATTGTACTGCCTCTCCGTCTGGGGCGGGGCCGCTGACTGCCACCTCAGCCGGGTACAAAAGGTGATAAATTTCGCAGCAAGGATCGTCTCGAGTGCGCGGGGTCGTGATCATATCTCACCGATCGTGGAGTCGCTAGGCTGGCGTGGTATACGCGACCTCGTTGCGCGCCGCGACTGTATCGGCGTCTACAGAGCCTTAAACGATCCCCGCGCCACGGCAGCGGTCCGATCGCTATTCATCCCTCGCACCGCTGTGAGTGAGCGCCTCACGCCGGCTGCGGTGGCTGGTGCTCTAGAGCTGCCCGCTTTCCGGCTATCCATGTTGCGCAGGGCTTTTTCCTATAGGGCGGCCTCGTCTTGGAACCACCTGACGCCGGCCGTTATGGCCTCCCGGAGCCTCGCCGTGCTAAAATCCCAACTCGAAAATTGTGACGACGGTGTGTGATAGCTTGAATTCGTACGTTTTATTAACATAGTTACCACGATTTCTTGTGTGTGTGCGATGCGTGTTTTAAATTGTCTGTCGTGTTTTTCGTTTGTATCGCCCAACTTGTATCCCTTTCACTCGAATCGAACATTAAGCCATTTATATGGAATGATTCGCAAATACATGAACACCGCACCTCCTCTCCTCACTACGCCTAGTCCAACGGCCGAGCCGAAGCCGTCGTCAAGTTTGCCGCCAAACTCATCCGCCGCTGCTGGCGTGACAGACACATGGACAGCGATAGCTGGGCGCGGGGAATACTGCAGCACCGAAACACGCCTGGCCCCGACGCCAGGTCGCCTGCCCAAATCCTTCTCAACTCACCGGCAAGAGACATGCTACCCGCCCACCGGCGCTCGTTTGCCCCCCAGTGGCAGCGGGCAGCCGACGATGCCGAGCGCGCCGCTGCCGCACGCCAGGAACGCACCCGGACGGCCTACAACCAGCATGCCCGTGACCTGCCTGCTCTCCACATCGGATCGCAAGTCGCCTTGCAGGATCCGGCGACCGGCACCTGGGACCGTCACGGCGTAATCACCGACGTCGGCCCGCATCGGCGTTACTTCATCCGCCTGCCCAGCGGCCGTGTCCTCACACGCAACAGGCGCCACCACCGCCAACGATACGCCCACGCCCACCCGGACACTGCTGTCACCGTGCCCCTGCCCGGGCCACCCCTGCCAAGGCCTCCCCTGCCCGGGCCGCCGCCGCCCGCCGCCTCTGATGCCGGGCCACTGCAGCCGCCACCGCTGCCGCCACCACTGCAGCCGCCACCGCTGCCGCCGCTGCCGGCGGCTCCGGTGGCCGGCCCGCCACTCGAGGCACCACGGCGCTCTGAGCGACCCCGCCGCCAGCCAGAGCGCCTTATCGAGCTTATGTAAATAGTACTCGCACCGTACGGTCTTCTTTCTCGTGGTGTTTTATTTCGACCTTATGTTTCTGACCGTCACCCGCCGGTTGACTGGTGGGGGGGGGGGGGGGTGAGTCTGTTCCGTTAGCCGAGTCCTCCGCTAGGTGGCAGTGCGCCTGCGGGACAAATACAGTCTTCTCTGAGTCGCCGACGCGTGTGGAGCTGGCGGCTACTACGGACTCGAATACTCTGGATATATTTTTTTTTTTCCTGACGCAAGCTGGGATGCCGGCGAGTCTTTTTTGCCCATTGCGAGCAAATCGAACAGTAAACGAAAGAAGTAGAGGGTACACAAGCTGGTACCGAAGCTTAAAATCTCGTATTCGTCCCTATGACCTTGACATTTGACCTCTAGGTGATTTTTTGTTTTTCATGACGCAAAGTGGGGTGTCGGCGAGTCCCTTTTTGCCCATTGCGAGCAAGTCGGACGGTAAACGAAAAAACTAGAGGGTACACCATGCTGGTACCGAAGCTTAAAATCTCGTATTCGTCCAGAGGACCTTGACCTTTGATCTCTAGGTGATGTTTTGTTTTCTTGACGCAAGCTGGGGTGCCGGCGAGTCGTTTGAGCCCCTTTGCGATGAAATCGGACGGTAAACGAAACAATTAGAGGGTACCCCGTGCGATGACATTTCAATGACCTCTGGAGGTCAAAGAATTTGTCCTAGGTCAAAACGGATTGCATGTGCGTGCATAACTCGATGAGATCTACCCATATGCTAAGTTTGGGGAAAATCGGAACTCGATGCTGAAACGAATACGAATACGACGCTAGTTTGACGCACATGGTTTATACAGCCTTGGGCCTTGGTATATAGTTGCGGTTGCGGGCGGTCGGCTGAGGCCAAGGCTATGTAAACCAGGTAGACCGCTCCGGCCGAAAAAGTGGCGACAACTCGTAATTTAGTTGCAACGACCCCGCAGCTGCTGTGACGCGGAGGTGGGTCTCGCGGCCGGCCGGCCGGTCGCCTACGTAGGGTTAACGCGTAGACCCCTCCCGTTTTTTTTTGTCGCTTGGTTCCTTTGTTTGTCGGCTGATTTTTAAACTTAAGATGTTTATCTACCACAAATTAAGCGTTGTATTGGGTTCCGTTGCGAAAATTGTAATCCGACCCAAACTTTTTAAGTTATGGGCCGGAACAGTTTGCTGCCCGGCGATTCCGGCCGGCCGCGTACTCCCCCCGTTTTTCCCCGCTTGGTTCCTTCGTTTACCGGCCGATTGTTACACTTAAGATGTCTATATACCACAAATTAAGCGATATATTGGATGACTTTGGGAAAATCGCAATGCAACCCATTTTTTGTAAGTTATGGGCCGGCAAATTCCACTGACCGGCGATTCCAGCCGGACCGCCGTACGTAAAACGCCAACTCGCACGTTCCTCCGGTGTGTGTCGCCTGATTTCTTCATTTGCCGACCTATTGTTACAATTAAGATAACAATCTGTCACAAATTGAACGATGTATCTTATGCCGTTGAGAAAATTGTCATCGGACTCAAACTATTTACATTTTGGGCCGGCAAAGTTAACCGTCCTTTGGCTCACGATGGCAGACCGGACAGCCACCACATACAATACTCAAACAGTGATAACACTCAAATAGTCTGAATTTAAATCATGCGGCCCATATTATGGCTAAGGAAAAATTGCACTAGGCTTACCTGATAAATACAACAAAGTTGCTAATATAACAGTTGACAATTTGCGATAATAACGTCTGACAATTCTTGGCAAAGGCCAAAGCATACCCACACAATAGATATTCTCATCTTTTTTGACGAGTTTCATGAAAATCTGATTAGATAAGTCAAATGCATTCAAGCAATTCAAAGTAACTGTTTAAAATTACACTTCCCGCCCGCGTCTCCGCACCACACCATCCCGCCCGCTCACCCGCGTCTCCAGCCGACGCCGGCCCACCAGGCGCCGCCATTGGCGGATCCAGAACGGTGGTGGTGGGGGGAGGGGAACGTTTTTTTTGGGGGGGATTCCAAAAAGTCTCACACAATTCTGAAAACTGATCGATTTTCGCTTGCTTATGCATTGATAGCTGATTTAAAACAAACTTTCCTTAGTAAAAGTTGCTTGGATTTTGTTCTATATCAGGAAATGTGTCAATTTTGCGCCGATTTCAGGTTTGTCTAGAAGTTTGTCGGGGGAGGGGCATGGCCGCCATACTCCCCCCCCCCTGGATCCGCTAGTGGGTGCCGCGGCGAGACGCAATGTGTTTTTGCCTGTGGAGACCAGTGCAGAAAATCCGAGATCTTTGGTCACCAGCCCAGTCACGGCCACGTCATGAGCTGGCAAGTCACAGCTTTAGTCACGGCGCTGCAATGCTAACCCTATGGCACTGGCCTTGCCAGTCACAGCTTCAGTCACGGCCGTGACCAGGTCTGGTCCCAGCGCTGGGACGCTGGGACCAGAATTCTGCAACTCTAGTTGCCTGGCAACGCACGCGCCAGGGCGCTGTACGTGGCAGGAGCTCTCCCGCCCCGTGCGGTCTCTAAATAGTAAATACGTCGCGTTACATCGCATCATAATTAATTGACCTTTCACATATACATTTGTATAACTCAACGTTTTCTCAAACTAGGAAAAATCCTCGAAAAGCTCCTGGACACCCATGCCCTCCGCACGGCGCCATGCAATTAACGTTACGTAAGCAAATGATGTTCGGCTATTCTGACCCTCATCCTCGTCATCAGCTGTCGACTAATGAGCGTGGAGAGTGTCAGACGCTGATTCTCCAAAAAGCTGTTGGCAGCAAAACCTAGCTCATGAGCAGATGCGTGAACAAGACCAAGCTGCGGACGTTAATATTTATCGCCCTTTTTCCCATGTTAAATAGGCGGAGTGGACCCCCCTGGCTGAGGCTATTGACGGTTGATACAAATCATCATTATTGTCAGGTAAGTACTGATGTCTGATAATGTCCCTATTTTGAGTGCAGTTCTTATGAAATAAGACGTGTAGAATTAGTACACAATTAATCAATTTGCCTATATATAGGTGTGCAAAAGCGGAATATCGCCAAACCGTGGTGTCCAAACATTTTAAAAAGGTACCAGTATGCAAAACGTGGCAGGAACATCGACGAGATATTTGGGGCAGCCCAAATCCTGTCCCAAATGGGACAGCAAGCTGCCCGGGGCAGAACAAATCCTGCCCCAAATGGGTCAACCTGCCCCATTTGGGGAAGGATTTTTTTATTGACCGGGGGGGGGGGGCCTTTTTCTTGACTGGGAGGTCAGGTATTCACAATCATGTTTTATCTAGTATGGATTCACTTTTCAGCCAAAGCTGTTGACCTGGGGGGGGGGGGGGGAGTGCGGTCGGTCGTAATCACGGTCACATTTGATCTAGTGTGAATCAGTATATGGTCACTTCTGCCCCAAAAAATCAAAAGCTGCCCCTAAATTTTACCATTCTGCCCCTAAATTTAAAAGCTGCCCTCAACTTTCCAAACCTGCCCCCAAATTTTCAAAAGCTGCCCTAATTTTTATGTGTTGGTGCCAACAAGATCTCGTCGAAACTTGCCATGTTTTGCATACTGGTAAAGGTAATAGAATAGGTAGTTCAGAATTCACCTCCCAGTTAATAGTGTTCTTGAGGTACCTTCTAAAAGAAGATATTATTATTACAACGTACGCAAGTGTTAGTGTACCAGTAATACCAAAGCTGTGATGTCACCAAAAATTATACATAATCAAACCTGACCTAACCTTTACAGCAATTGCGGTCACAGGGAACACTCCGCTTGCTGCACTGCAGAACCTATCAGGGGGGGGGGGGGGTTGTCCCCTGGGCTTACAATTAACTTGCTCTGGCAAGGTGGACTTGAGCCGCTTCAGCATTTGCTATTTGCTCCTGGCGGGGATGACCTGTGGCTGGTGGCAGCAGCAGCGTTCAAGGTCAGATGAAGCCAGTTGGCCAGATGGACTATTGTCAGTCATTAGGGGACATCAAAATTTTGCCTCTAAATTCTGTCAGTGTCTGAAATTGTGTGATCAAATGGTGGGGTCAAAGCCAGCGCAACAAGCTTAGCTTAGTGTGAATCCTGATCTTGAAACTCATCCCATCAAAGCATTCAGACTAAATGTATAAAAAATGTACCTAATTGCATTGTTTGCAAATTTGCTCTCATTTAACTTTTTTTATATAAATGATCATTGTATTTAGTGAAGAAACTGGTTCTTAATAATTCAGTGATTTAACCTGCCATTGACTAGTGGGAGGTAACCCTAATGAACTTTTGTAATAGCTCGAAAATCAAATTTTTCAAAGATATAAAAAGCGGAATATGTCAGAGAACCACATCTGGGTATCTACCATATCAAATTTCAAAATAATATACAAATTTGACTGACTTGTGGCATCTAAAGTATGGGTAACTCATGACATCATTTTTTTATTTTGTTTTGCTTTTATTGACCAGATACAGACAAATAAATGCCAGCACTGTATTTCCAAGAGAAAACTGGTCTAGGAACATGCTTTTTTATTTAGATTTATCAATTTCAAATTTTGACCTTCAGTGACTTGACTTATTAACCTTCACCTTCATAACTTGACACATTAACTTCACGTAAATGAAGTCAGGTGGTAAAATGACTCACTATCGAATTCTACATGGAAAATAACCCATAAAACATGTGTTGCATGACTTTCGTAGATATTTTGCGCATAGTGACCTTTTGTGACCTGACCTTGACCTTTGCCAACAATCTAACTTTGGCTCATGCGAGAGCCGGGATGTGTATCATACCTTTGGCCAAGGCCATAGAGACTAGGTAGACCCGTCTGGGGTATGCAGCGAAATGCGTGATGTCACGGGCACGTGACGTCACACGCTCCCTATTCAAATAGTGTTAAATCGGCCTACTTTCGCATCCTACCATTTGCATACCTTAGGTGCCAGAGGGATTAATTGAGCACTAAATGATAGATTGAAACGTCCTCTACAGCTCGCTTTTGGGACATTTTCTCCTAAATTGCAAGGGTGAGCCGCTAGACGATGTCAAAGCGAGGCATGCAATCGAGCGAGACTCATGCCCATATAAGGCAATGTTTGGATTTTGGCCCCGGGAAACTGTCGCTGGATGCTGTTTTTGGTTGAAGTGCGAATTTTGTATTATTTCACCTGGTTGTTGATGAAGTAAGGTGACTTGAGGATACTTTGTAGTAGTATCTATCAGGTGAAAGTATTTTTACATCTGGATTACACTTGTTTCACCTACAATTATGTTGAAGATCGTTGAGTGACGAATGCGCCCCCGTAAATAAACATGGCGGCCGCGCCGGTCGAAGGCGTAATTCTTTTGGTAGACCGAGAAGTGCCACGAGACGGTCTACGAAAGGAAATACGCTTCTCCCGATTCGGCCACCCCATTGGTGGAAATCGAGCTGGAAAGTGACGCCATGGGACAGGGTGGACACGTTACGGAGATAGCCATGACACCCTCCTGACCTTTGGCAGCACTTTGGGTGATCATGGTAGTAATGGGGTATGTCAGCAAAATTTCCGCCGCCAGGGGCGCTGGGCAGCAATGTGACCCAAGCGGGCGAAACAGTGACTTAATACAATTGGCGACAATGTATTAAGTCACTGTTTGAAGGTGGCTCTAAAAATAGTTACGATCGAAAGTGCTAAAGGCTCACGTCTCATTTGGTTCGCTGAAGCTTTCCGAGTTGAATTCTGCCATTTGTATGATATCAATAATAATATAATTGGAATTGCACAAAATCGCGGAAGTCAAGCATGCGTGGCGAACCGCCATAAGGGCGAGCGGCCCATCCAGCCTCAGCGGACGATCAACCTTATCGACTCGCCGCGGCAGCCGTCGTCGGGGCTGCTGGCTGCGGCTCCTGGGCGGGCAATCTTTCTATCCACCGTGGCTTCGGGCCAAACAACAACAAAATATTGGTGGGAAAACAACAATGGTTGTACATTTGATTGTTACAACTGATAAACATTCATATATTTAATACAAAATATGGAAGAAATGCGTTCACTGTGCATTAATTGCGATGTCACCACAGATGGAACTTACTGTTTAAACACTGCTAAAAAACATACCTTCGATTGAGCAGAAGATCGTATTGTCGACACCTGCTTATGACATACTGCTGGAGCAGCACAGACCGCCATGCTCTCCAGAAAAAAAACAAATGAGGAAAATACAACAACAACAAAAATACGGCAGGACCAACGACTTGCTAAATGCGGTGGCATATGGTCTAATTTGATTCCCTGCTCAGTGCCACTCCTTCAGCTCCTCTTGTTCCTTCTGCACCGCCTGCACCATCGCTCATTCCCATCACCATCTTGTGTGGCCTTGATCGTATGATAAATATAAATAATTACTGTAAACTAAAATACTGACATTCACCCGAGCCGCAGCCCTCGCCACCGAAGACGACGGCCGGCCGCGGCGAGACGACATGGTCAATCGCCTGCTGGGGCCGGACGGCCCGGGGGCTGGGGCATGACGGCTCGCCACGCTTGGTTGACTTCGGGGCGATTTTGTGCAACCCCAATTATTTATACCATAAACTTCGGCAGACTATTTATACCATAAACTTCGCTGCCATTTTAAAACAAATGGCAGCATTTAACTCAGAAAGCTTCAGCGAACCACATGAGACATTGGCCCTTTAGCATTTTCCATCGTAACTATTTTTAGAGCCACCCTCAAACAGTGACTTAATGCATTGTCGCCAATAGCGGTGATCGCCGCTTGGGTCACATTGTGCATCAGCGCCATCTACATCTTTGTCAACTGACATACCCCATTGAAGGCTTTGGATGGAAAGTATGGCCCATAAACTCAAATACGTCGATTTTGACCTTTGACCTGACCGTGACCTGACATTTGACCTCACTTTTGCATTTTTTTAGTATGCTTCATAAATTCGTCTCATTGAGAGCTTTCGAAGGCCGCCTTGTGCGTCTCGCTGCAATCATTGGTTCAGAAGCTAACCAGGGGGGGGGGCGTTTAACGCCCCCCCCCCCCAGTCAATGGTGTTCTGCTGAGACCCCAGTCAATGCCAGGTTAAGTATTGATGATATGAAAACATGGAATGACTTATGCAACATTTTATAGATTATCTATATCTTGTAGATATAGATTATCTATATTTTATAGATTATACACTCTGATTAATGATTATCAACATAGAGATTGTGATAAATTAATGGTAGATATGGATGTTGATAGACATGTATTATTCATTTGAATTATGCTTACAGAGGGACATAACAAACAGTGAGAGGCAGAGGGGGCTTCGGCCCTTACTCAAGCAATTTTAACAGCAACAGGTTAAGATTGTTGGACAAATCTGTTTAACAATCCATGTTAGCTCTTCATGTTTGAACTCACCTAGTGATCTCAACTAGTGTGATTCCCAGCTCTAGAGCTTTTGTCAAGGAATTAAAGGAAATAGTTCACCTTCAACATGGGGTATTGAACTGAGATAGCAGTGTTGTAGCCCGTGTTGGGAAACCCCCATCTGAAAGTTTTCTTTACTGAAAAGACTCCAGCAGAATATATTTTTTTTTTTGGCGAAGGAATGCGGTGCTGACCAAAGAGTGCTGTGCTGACGATGGCCTGGGCAGAGGCTATACCATCAGCCAATCAGATTGCCGCTGGTGCTGGCAAGCGAACCGCCGGCCGCCGGTTGGCACTTCTCTAATGCGAGTATATCCTTACGCGACACTTTCGAATCTGATTGGCGGAGCCATTTTTTCTTCATTCGCTTGACGTCAGGACTCTGACTCAGAGTGTGTATATAGTTTTGATAAAATTAATAATTTACGACCTTCTGTATGGGCGCAAATTGACCATGCAGTCGTCGCGCCCTTAAGCCCCAACAAACAAACTTACGACCTTCTGTCCTGAATCGGTGCGATGTATGGCTATTTTTGACTATCAAAATAAATTGTATTTCAAAATATAATCAAATCGTGTTTGGAAAAAATGTTCCAAGGTGAACTATTTCCTTTAAATGTGAGGAAATCATTTGAAGGACACTGGAAACCCAGAACAAAAGGTGCTCCAGTCATTGGTAGATGGCAATGTAGTCAGTAGTGGGACATGACTGGGTTGGTGCACCTGCAATCTGCATTGGTGACACTCCTAAATGCCTAGTTTCAGTGGAGCACTATGACTGTTATATATGTATGTTCCTAGTATGAGCTCTGTTGGGGACATAATAGAGATAATCAGACATGGGTTACCTTCTCACCTACCTACCTAATCAAGATCATGAAAGAACTTGCCTCCAAGTCCTAGATGCTCAGCTAGAGTCCTCTTAAATATGTCCAATGAAAACAACATTACAACAGCCTGTGGAAGCTAACTCTGCTCATGGATACATCTCATGGAGAATCTCCTTTTATGAACTTCTGTGTTGCAGCAGGAAACTATGTGTTTGAGTGGATGACCTTTTGTGCCACATCAGGGTGCCAGATGGAGTAGTGACTGGATGAATGCTGGGATCTTCCCGATATAATTTTCCAATAGATAATTATATCTCGTCGTAGATGGCGCCCTTGAATGGAAAAGAGTCAGATATTGCAGGTGCTGCCCATAATCCGACTCTCCAAGAACAGATACACGTTTTGTCCACTGTCTCTGTATGGCTTCAAGAGTACGGATATCCTGGAGATAGCCAGTGTTCCAGACACACTGACACTTTGACTTGACAGACACCTTTTTGTCTCTGTTCGCAGAATATCATACATCTCAGACTCCTCAGTACTGCAGCTTAAGTCCACACCAAACCACAGCACCTGCCATCTGTCTGTGACTGCACACAGCACAGTGGCAGGGGTCTGTATAGCCTGAGCTGCCCACCTCTCACCCCATCCCTCCACCAGCACCACATTGGCCGCCATGCTGCCCCGGTGTCAGCTGGTGCGGCTGTGCCAGCTGAGCCTGCGTCAGATGAGCACGGCGCCGGCCCCGGAGCCGGCTCTGCCCGCGTTTCGCACCAGCGTGTGTGACCCGCGCGAGCACAACCAGCAGGACTTGGGCCGACTGTACACAGTCAGTCCGGAGGACCACCGCCGGCTCTTCCAGGTTAGTGGGTTAGACAACCGGATAACGTACAGCGCTACTGTTAAAACTAGTTTATGCTTTCGCTTTGCCTTGGCCTTTTAGCTTGATTTGTGTAGTTCGATACGCGTAACTATTAGATCTTGTGTTATTTGGTTTCAAACTGAAGATATTAATGAGCAAAGGGAAGAAGGTGAATTCGACTGTCCAGGACCGTATTGGTAAGATCCTGGATGTGTCGATTCTCCTATATCGCCGTATTGCCATCTGACATGAGCCCACCCCGCGGCAGGTGACCGGTCTTCGGAAGCCGCTGGCCGCCCAGGCGCGCACCTTCGCCGAGCTGGCGCTGCTGGTTCGCCGGCCGGCGCTGCACGTGCTGGACTGCCTGCGCGCCTCGGACCTGAGCCGGCCAGCGCGCCGCTTCCTCCTGTACGGCCCGTACGGCGCAGGCAAGAGCACCTCGGTGGCGCACGTGCTGCACTGGGCGGCCTCCGCCGGCTGGCTGCTGGTCCACCTGCCCGAGGCCGAACGCTGGGGGCTGCGGTTCCGCGAGCTGGCCGCCTCGCCGGCCGACCCGCAGCTCATCGACCACCCGGTGGACGCCGCCCAGTGGTTGGGGCACTTCCGCGCGCAGAACGCCGCCCGGCTGGCCGAGCTGAACCTGCGCACCGCCGAGCGCTACACCTGGAGCAGACGCGAGGCCACCGAGGCGGGCGCGCCGCTCTCCGAGCTGATCGACCTCGGCGTGGCGCGCGGCAAGCACGCGTCCCAGTGCGTGCACGCGCTGCTGGCGGAGCTGAAGGAGCACGCCTCCGCCGGGAGGTGTAACGTGCTGATGGCTGTGGAGAAGGTGAACGCGTTCTGGTGCGACTCGGCGGCGCGGCGCGAGGACGGCTCCAAAGTGCCGTTCGGCGACATGACGGTGGTGCGCGCCGCGCAGCAGCTGCTGCAGCCCGACTGGAGCGGCGGCGCCGTGCTGGCTACCGTAGCACCGGTGCGTGGCGGCGCGGCCGGCTCCCACCTGCCGCGACACCTGCTCGGCGCCGACGGCTGGCGCGCGCTCGAGCCGTTTGTGCCGGTCCGGGTGGACGACATGAGTCGGGCCGAGACGTACACGATGATCGACTACTACTGCGAGCGGCGCTGGCTGCAGGCGGCCGCGGCCGGCACCGAGCGGGGCAAACAGGAGCTGTTCTTCCGCAGCGCCGGCAACCCCGGCAAACTGACGGAAATATGCAACATGTACTGAACACTGACGAATATCTGCAGCATGTACTGAGACGCACGAATATCTGCAGCATACACCGAGACCCACGGATATCGGTGGAGTGACGCGGAGATACTGCAGTCCCTGCTAAAGTATACCCAGTAGAGGACAGTGGTGGTACCTGAGAGCATCTGTCTGCTAAATTACATCATGTAGCCAGTGAAGGTCGGAATCGCCTCGCAGCCTTTACGCAGCCACGCTCGAGTAATGACGGTCTCGCCATTGCGCAGGTGGTGATAGGCCTTGGAGTGCTGCTGACTCCGAGTCTATACAGTATACACACCTAGTGTAGAGCTGAAACACCTGTCCCTACATCAGCAATGCGTATGATAGCTGCCGAAGAAACTTGTATAGTGGATTGCCGTATGGTTACAAGTCAGTGTGTTTGCAATGCTGAGTGCTGGCTGCGCGGCTCAAAGTGCGTCACTTAAGTTTGAGTCGTGGAAATGATGTAATGATTCTTTATGTTCATGAGGATGCAAGAGAATATGTTGCTGAATTTGTGTGTGATCAGTCAAATTTCAGTAGGTTTCCAGCTCTGAAATATAGACTTTATGATGACTTTGACTGACTTTATGTTAAAATAGCCTGTTCAAAATCCACTGAGCTCTTGAGAGAGCAGCTGTCACTTGCCCCATAGCTCGATTTCAAACAAAACACCAGCCTATATATTTTTTTTTAAAAAAGGCAACCCACTCCAACGTCCAACAACTTGGAAACATGTAGACCTAAAATTAATGTAAATATCGTGATTAAAGGTCTTAGTTTGTTCGATGAGCTTGATTGGAGTTCAGCAGTCTACAAAGTCTAGTTTTCAGCAGCCATGGTAGATAAGAATGTCACCTCGAGTCTGGAAAGTGGTCATCTACATTTCACCTACACATTTAGGCATAATTCCGGGGAACTTTTTTTACATTTAGGCATTTTTTTCCGGGGAACAGGGGCGCATTTTTTCAGGGAAACGAGCGCATTTTTTCCGGGAAATTGGGGCGCCGTTTCTCCAAACATGCACAGGGGCGGATCTAGGATTTTCCGAATGGGGTGGGCGGCTGACCCAGGGGCGGCATTTTCGCCGTCAATGGGGGCCCCATGGGTCTAGAGGGGCGTTAAATGTTAATTAATAACATACATTTTCCTGCATTTTTTAAAATTATTTTACGCTCGCGACACCATGGTGTCGGCGCCCTTCGCTAAGCAGAGTTGTTTGCATGGACCATATCCGATCGCGCAATATTTGCTGACAGGCGGAATTTAAAGTCGAAGGATTTACGTGTTACAAACTTTCGGCACGGTCCTCCCCGCGCATTGACTTCATCTTACTCAGGCCGCTGCCACCGACGCAGGTCATCCCAGTCAAGGGTAAATAGGACGAGTTAGCACGAGTCGCGGCGCCAGCCCTATGCATCAACTCGATCATCTCTCCCTGCCAACTCTTCTTGGTGCAAGAAGAAGTCAGGCGGGCGCGATTGTCAAATGCGCTAAGGGGAAGGACTTCAACAAGCACCGCAACGACGTGGCTACAATGGAATTTGGACGAGAGGCGCCTCTTCGTCCGTGGAAGATGGAAACGTCGGCATCTTATGGAAGTGGTAAACAATAATGTCTACCACTTCCATCATATATAGATTCAGGCAGAGATAGAGCTAGGTAGATTTCGGCAGGTCAGAGAGGAGAGAGAGAGGGGGAGGTGATTTTGGCAGGTCAGAGAGGAGAGAGAGGGGAGGGTGATTTTGGCATTTTGGCAGGTCAGAGAGGGGGGATATTTCGGCAGGCCAGAGAGAGGTGAGTGACCTAGCCGTGACAGAATTGGTCACATCCATGATGGCACTCGAATATACGTGCTACTGACGAAAATGCGTGCTACTGACGGACGGCAATATACCTACATGTAAGAGTGCTATACAAATCAATGCAGTATCATTAACAAAATACATCTATAATTTTGCTTTTTCGAAGTGACAAACTGCAAATGAGTATACCTCGTCCGGAGTGATAAACTCATTCTACCTCAATTGAAGGAATAGCATCACAGAAACTATTGTTCTTCTTGTCTCCCATCAGTGACACTGAGTGGCGAGCGTAGAATTCACAAAGGGTCGGCTTCAGGGCCATCATTCGGTCTCAGACTCAGACGTATACTAAAGTGATCCACAACAAGCGTGTGGCTGTTACCACCTCTCGTCGGAAGATAAAAGAAGGTCAAATTATCAGTCGGATGCTCAACACAGTCACTCACACATTCATACAGGTCACGATGAAGCACATCACATACATCACATACGGGCCCGGGAAACGGCTAATAGAGTCAGTCGGGCGCGGCAGACTGAGCCGACAGATGTCGCCTTAGGCGGCGAGCAAACGGCGGCACGGGAAGCTCCAGCAGGTCTGGGGGCAACGAGTTGTACAGTGCCGGACCGCGACAGCTGAAGCGCCTCTTCCCCATCTCAGTGCGCGACCGGGGCACAAACAGGTCGCAGTCCTGGCGAGTGGTCCTGCCCGACACTTCCCGCACCTCGCGCATCTCAGCCACAGTGGCGAGACCCGCGGCCAGCTCTTCAGGCTCGCCGAGATGGCGCACTTTGTGTGTCAAACACAAAGTGCGGTACAAGACCAGGTTCTCCGCGCCGAGCCAACCCAGCTTCTCAAGCAGGTCCGATACATGATCAAACTGTTTGGGTCTGAGGGGCTCTAGGTCTGAGGGAGCCCTTCGTCAGCCTGAGGAGACCCTTTGTCAGCCTGTGGGCTGACAAAGGGTCCTGATTGTTCCGTTCCTGTTCTGTTCCGTCTGAGGGGCCTTTGGTTGGCGTGAGGGGTCCACGGTCGGGTTGAGGGGATCCTCCGGCGCCCCGAATTTGGGATCTTTGTCGGCCTGATGGGCCCACAGTCAACCTGAGCGGTCCTCGGTCGGCTTGAGAGGACCTCGATCGGCCTGAAAGAGAACTCAGTAGGCTTGAGCGGGCCCCCCTGTCGACCTGAGGGGCCCTGGTGCGGCATGAGGGGCCCTTAGATGATTGCTAGGCCTGATATAACCCTTGCCATGCCTGAGCGGGTCCCAGGCTGGTCTGAGAGGGCGATTGTCGTGGCCTGGGAGAGCCTCGCACCTCCGGCGGTCACTGGCCAGAGGGGCGCCGTCACTAGCCGGAAGGGTGCCGCCATTGGCTCTAGAGGGGCACCGTCATTGGCCGAAGGGGCACTGTAACTGGCCGATGGGGCGTCGTCACTGGCCGCAAGAGTGCCGTCACTGGCCGGAGGAGTGCCATCACTGGCCAGATGGGCGCCGTCACTAGCCGAAGTGGCGCTGTCACTGGCTAGAGGGGCGCCGTCATTAGCTGGAGCGGCGCCGTCACTGGTCAGATGGGCACCGCAATTAGATGGAGGGGCGCCGTCACTGAACAGCGTGACGCTATCATTGGCTGGAGGGGCGCAGTCACTGGCCGGAGGGTCGCCGTCATTTGCCGGTGGGGTGCCGTCACTGGCCGGAGAGGCGCCGTCATTGGCTGGAGGGGTGCAGTCAATGCCCAGAGGGGCGCCGTCACTGGTCAGAGGGGCGCCGTCACTAGCCAGAGGGGCGCCGTCACTGGCCAGAGGGGCGCCGTCATTAGCCGGAGGGGCGCCGTCTATGACAGGGGGTTCCGTCACTGGCCGCAAAAGCAGCGTCACTGGCCGGAGGAGCGCCGTCACCTGGCCATACGGCGGCACATAGCTAGGTAGCGGCATCTGACCTGAGGGCGGCTGAGGACGGGACCTGGCCTGAGGGCGGCACCTGGCTTGAGAGCGGCACATGGCTTGAGAGCGGCACATGGCTTGAAGGTGGCACCTCACCAGGGGGCGGCATCTGGCTTGAGTGCGGCACATGACCAGAGGGTGGCACATGACCTGAGGGCAGCACATGACCTGAGGGCGGCACATGACCTGAAGGCGGCACCTGGCCAGGGGCGGCACCTAGCCTGAGGGCGGCTCCTGATATGAGTGCAGCAAATGGCAGATATCAAACCCCGTAAGCATGTTTATTTCCGCGACTTCGGCGCGGAAATTGATCTGCTTACGAGGCCTTTCCGCGCCTTTGGCGCGGAGGGGGGGGGGGGGCGCCCCCCTCCCCCCTGTATCCGCCCGCAGGGGGGCGGTCGCCCCCCGCCGCCCCCCTGTATCCGCCCCTGGGCCGCCAGCCAGCAGCGGCGGCCGGCCGCAAGTTTACAATCATGCTACGGGATTCGCACTTAGAGCGCTGATCGAGCGCGGAGGGGCACCGTCACCCACCGGAGGGGCGCGGTCACTGACCGGAGGGGTGCCGTCACTGGCCGGAGGGGCGCCGTCACTGGTCGGAGGGGCGCCGTCACTGGCCGGAGGGGTGCCTTCACTGGCCGGAGGGGCGCCGTCGCTGGCCGGAGGGGCGCTGTCATGGGCCGCAGAAGCGCCGTCTACGGCAGGGGGCGTCCTCACTGGCCGGAGGAGCATCCTCACTGGCCGGAGTGGCGGCGTCACTGGCCGGAGGGGCGCCATCACTGATCGGAGGGTCGCCAGCTTTGCATGGGCACCTCGGGTCCAAAGGACCAGGTCATGCCCTGAATGATCGTATACTCGGTACACCACTGGCTGGCGGGCATTTTTTTAGTGGCTTTTTTAGTTTTTCCTCTTTTTTTCTCTTTTTTCTTTTTTTAGAGGGCGCCTCTGGCGCCCTCGTAGCGGTGCGTGGCGTGCGTGTATTTTCAGTTAGGTTTGCGTTGTTTAGTATAGTTGCGTCATAGCGAAGTTACAGTTTTGCCAAGTATCGATAGAGGGCACTGCTCACCTCTAAGCAAAAATATCCTAGTTAAATGCTGTTTTATCTGACGGTTTTAGATCTATCATTATGTGCATTATACTATCATCAAGGGCGCTATTTAATTCACCTGATGTACTTTCTCACTAACTACTGCATATTCCTGTTCACCTATGCTTTGACTCTGTCTGCCGTAACTCACTCATTTGTCCGCCGTAGCTGTGTATATATTTCAAACATGCAGATCTGAATACTCGCAGCCGCGTGTCTGATCTCTCTGAGTGAGGACCGTGTCTACTTAAACGTTTTTAACGTATTTCGCCCTCCCCCTCCCCGCCACCCTACTCTGTTCTTCTTAGAACAGTGTAGCGGTCCCCCCCTTAGCCTCACCTCCCCACGTCCCTTGTCTGTGCCTTCTTGCCTCCCTTTTTTTCATCCTGCCTTCTCTCTTTCCTACTTAAATCCGCCGGTGGATAACTAACGGTGCCCATCCGACCTGCTTGGCCCGAACGGTCCGTGGACGACCTGGAGGGGTGGCAGGTTGGCCCAACGAAGCCGGTTGGATCTCGTTTTTCACCAACTCTCTCCTTCTCTCTCCTAATCTAATCTATCTCTTTCTTATTCTACTCCGGGTTATCCTCACACAGCCTTCAGCCATCACTTGCAAACACAGCCTTCAGCAACACTTAACGGCCTTCAGCTCGTCTCACTTCTCACCTCACACCCGCACTCACACAGCCTTCAGCCACCACTTGCAAACAGTTTCAGCAACACTTAACGGCCTTCAGCTCATCACCACACACGCACTCCATACCTCGCGACCGCTCTCCTGATGTCGGTCGAGGTGTTGCTGCGCTGCCGTCGCCGGGACGGGCAGCCTATGACGGCTTTCCTGCCTTGGGCAGTGGAGGACGCCGCGTTGGCAGTCACCGGCCAGCGCCTGAATGCCCGCTTCGTGCGTGGCGGGGATCTCCTGATCTCTGCCACCGCAGAGGAGGCGGAAGGGCTCCAGACTATCACTGTGATAGCTGGAGCCGAGGTGGAAGTGGCCAAGCCCTTCCACCTCAACCGCTCCCAGGGCTCCATCTATGCCCCGGAGCTGGCAGGGCATGCCAAGGAGGACATCCTCCAAGGTCTCGCCACCGAAGGGGTGGTAGACCTCTTCCGGCCGAAGGACTCTCCCATCCTCATCCTCACCTTCGCGTCGAAGGTCGTACCGGAATTCGTGTACGTCGCGTTTCTGCGGTACCGAACCAGGGTCGTGGTGCCCAAGCCGCGGCGCTGCACGAGGTGTCAGCGTTACGGGCACGTCCAGAAGGGCTGTCACGCGCGAGAGGAGCGCTGCGCCAAGTGCGCCAAGGAGGGCCACAGCGCGACTCGCTGCGAGGCCGACAGCTCGACCTGCGCCGTCTGCGAGGGGCAGCACCCGGCCTACAGCCGGGACTGCCCCAAGTGGGTTTTAGAGTGCAGGGTGGCATCTCTGATCCACGAGAAGGGCTGGGCGCCGGTGGCCGCCAGAGAGCAGGCCCTCTCTGAGGTGGAGGACCGCCCCCTCCCCAGACAGGAGGTGCGCACCACGCCACGCCTCAGGATTGACCCGCCTCCCAACCCTTGGAGCGCCAAGGGGTTCCCCGGGCTTCCCAAACCGCGCCCGGGATCTCCGGTGGTGATCCACTGCGAGTCACCACCGGCGGTCGACTCCCACGCACAGCGTGCAGCGGCCGCCCCACAGGACGGGGCCCGCCGCGACAGGTCCCGCGGCGGCACCACGAGCTCGGGCACGGGCTCGGCGCGTCCCCCTCCCAGGTGAACGGGGCGTCACCGAACCCCCCCCCCCCCCCCCAGGTGGTCACCGGTGCGCGGCCGCGTCACCGCTCTCCGCCAACCGGCGGACAGCAGGAGCAGGGTGCTGCCCCCTACAACGTAGACGGCATGCGCTCCCGCCACCACTCTCCCCAACCGGTACACTGTACCAAGGCTCCGCAGGGAACAGACTCCCAGCAGCCCCAGAGACACCCCTGCCGCCCCACCGCCTCCCACGGGAGACGCGAGCCCTGGCTCAGCTTCCTCCCAGTCCGTCACGGGAGAGACGAGTCTCGCCTCACTCTCTCCCACGAGAGAAGCGAGCTACGAAAGCGACGGCGGCAGCTCCTCCGCTGGCACCGCCCAGTCCACGCCTCCCCCACCAAGACAGGCACACCGCCCCCCTAACAGTAAGGGGAGACGCCATACACGCACAAAGGGCCAAAAACCAAACAACACACAGCATAACACACCATACACTCTCCGCACACATCCCAAGTAATAACACAACTCACACAAACAAGAAAAACTCCTCATAACACTGACACTCACACCACAATCCTCCAATGGAACACGAGGGGAATTCCACAGCACTGGCACGAGTTAAGAACCGCACTAAACGAAGCCAACACATCCATCATTTGCATCCAAGAAAGCCATTTAAAACCATCAGATCCCTATAATTTCAACATAAATTCATATAGCTTATACCGAAAAGACTCCTCCCACCAAACACGCAACAGACGCGGAGGCGTGTGCACATACATCAAAAACAACATACCACACAGACACATACCATACAACACACAACATGACATCCTCATCGCAGAAATTACTACTACTTCAACTCCAATCACCATAATCAACTTTTACTTCCCACCCAATAAGCATTGCAGAGAATACATCACCTTATTAGAAACGATTATTCAGAACACAAACACTCCAGTTTTAATATGCGGAGATATTAATGCTCACCACCCTCTGTGGGACACTAGCAGAAGATCCTCAGATTACCGCGGTAAATTATTCCACAATTTATTAAACAACACACAGCTTGTAATCCTCAACAACGGCTCGCATACTCTCCCAGCCCAACAGATCACACAAAACAACACAACACCAGACATCACAGCCACAACTCCCGATCTAGCCGCAAGCTCGACGTGGGAAACCACAGATGATCCCTATTTTAGTGACCACCTCCCCATCCATATTAAAATAGGGAAAAATTCATCCCCACTTGGTTCTTTCCCCCGCTGGAATTTAAAAAGGGCCAATTGGACAGAATATACTAATACACTAGAACAAACAATAAATAACAACACGACAATCACTCAACTAACCCAATCAATACTAGATACCGCAAAACAAAACATTCCGCATACAAAAACTCATCACCCAAATCCAAAAGCTGCTCCCTGGTGGAATTACGATTGTAAGCGAGCAATCACATTTAGAAATACCGCCAGACACCGTTACGAAAAACATAGAACAATGGAAAAAAAATTGCACATATAAGAAAGCCAAAGCAAAGTGCCGCCAATTGATTAAAAAAGCAAAAAAAGAATCATGGGAAGAATTTGTTAATACTTTTAATAGGTTCACCCCACTCAGTAGAGTATGGCGAATCATTAAAGCATTTAAAGGAAATCGCCAAACTTTACACAAATCTTTATCAATCAAACACAATAATACTTACGTAACAGATCCGCAAGATGTTGTAGAAATACTAGCCAATCGCTATCTAGAAATAGCCTCAGAAATCCCTAATCCTATACCAAGTTACATACCAGAAGATACACTTATAAACCTAGCCGAGTACAACGAACCCTTCACATTGCAAGAACTTAATCTAGCAATTAATAAAACAGGCAACTCAAGTCCTGGCCCAGACGAAATACATTACCAATTTTTTTAACACATGGGTCCAATCGCCACACAAGCACTACTTGACTCACTAAACCACACTTTCACTACACACGTATACCCCGACACGTGGTTCCACTCACACATCCTTCCTATCCTCAAACCAAACAAAGACCCAACACTTAAAGAAAGTTACAGGCCCATCTCCCTCACCAGCTGCGTTCACAAAATCTTTGAAAGAATCATCAAAGCAAGACTGCTTTATTTCATCCAAAAACACAACATCCTTTCCTCAAACCAAGCTGGTTTCCTACCAGGCAGAAGCACAACTGACAACTTGATCAAATTAACAGCTGACGCGCAATATGCCTTCAGCCGACGGCAATACACAGCAGTAGTTTTTCTCGATTTAAGAAACGCTTACGACACACTTAACATTACGACACTCCAGAACTACTTACACCAAATAAACATACAGGGCCACCTACTCCACTATCTAAATCACTACTTATGCAACAGAACATTTCAGGTAAAACATACAGGTCATCTATCTGACACCAAATTCCCTTCCACCGGCCTAATCCAAGGGTCTGTCCTCAGTCCCCTGCTATTTATTTTAGCGCTCAACTCTACACTCTACACTATCCCCCAACCGGCCAAGATTGCTATATACGCAGACGATATAGCTACCTGGACCTCCCACGTACACTACAACAACGCACTAGCCTCTCTACAAAAAACACTTACACACATCGAAAAAAAACTCGCCCCTCTTAACCTACACATCTCACCCGGAAAGTCTAAATGCCTTATATTCGGAAACTTAACACCAGAACACTGCACCCCACTAACAATCAGTAATAACAATGTCCCATTTGTAACGGAAGCCAAATTCCTGGGAATAACTTTCGATAATAAACTTTCTTTCAAACACCATATTGAAGACATCAGCACCAGAGTATCAAAAAGACTCAACATCCTCAAAGCGGTATCGGGAACCCAGTACGGCGGAGACAGAAAAACACTCATGAAACTTTATATCACACTAATACGCCCCATTATGGAATACTCTGCAATTGTCTTTGAAAACGCAACACAAACACACTTAAAGAAATTAGACACTTTACAAAACACCTGCTTGAGAATCATAACCACGGCCCTCAAAACATCTCCCATCACCTCCCTACACGTATACAACGATATTCCTCCTCTACAAGAAAGACGAACAGAAGCACTCTTCCGATACTTTTTCAAAATTCAACAAATCCCTAGTCACCCATGTCTTCAAGCTATATGGAGGCGGTCACACCCAAAATACAAAAATGCATCCAACAAGCGCCGAACAATCGGAAATAGATTCAAGGCCCACACAGAAACACTCGCCCTACCCCTTATGACACCAACACTTCTACCCCCACCCATCCCATGGTGGAAAATCCCTACGCCTCAAGTAATCCTACTACTTGAAAAACCAAAAACTCTCTACACCCATGCAGAAATACAAGCATCCTTCCAGGAATTCCTACACAATCATCCACACCACACATTAATATACACGGACGGCTCAAAACAAACAACACCAGACAGAACGGGATCAGCAGCAGTACTCCAAACCAACAACAACTTCATAACAATACTAAGAGCACGACTCCCAAACTACTGCTCCATATACACAGCGGAGTTATACGCAATATACGCAGCCTACGCGACAATCAAAGAACAAAACTTAACAAACCCTATCATCATTTCAGACTCCAAATCAGCACTAGTGTCGATAACCCCAAACAAAACACAACAACACCCACTCATAGCACAAATCTTCCAAATCCAGCAATCACTTCCACTAAATCAGATCCCAAACCTCCTATGGATCCCCAGCCACACAGGCATACTAGGAAACGAAAAGGCAGACCTGGAAGCCAAGAAAGCAACCAGTAACACAAACTACATCACTTTGAATCCAACCACAACAGAATACTTCTCCAAAATACGAAAACACATACGTGCCAAACTACAGATACAATGGGACCATACAAATACATCCCTACGAGACATTCACCCAAAATTAGAACCCTGGTGTTCCGCAAATCAAAACTAAAAAAGACAGGAAAAAGCCCTGGCCAGGTTGAGAATTGGACACACACAGCTAACTCATTCATACATCTTTACAAAATCAAGCAAACCGACATGTGAAAACTGCACAAACACCACTCTAACCATAAAACACCTCCTAATTGAATGCCCACAATATAATACACACAGACTACCAATTACACACTACTGCCAGCAAAACCACATCAACGTCAACATGAGATCCATACTGGGAAACGAGCACCCAGAATTAATAAACCTACTGTTTGATTTTCTTAACAATTCAAAACTCTTTGACCAACTGTAGTCGGTGATCAACCAAACCAAAATGTCAGTCATCGTGACGTCACCATGCGGCCGCGCCACCGCCAAACCAACCAAACCATCGGTGACCGGGACGGCAACGTGCGGCTGCGCCACCGCGGTCCCGCCACCGCCCGCCCGGCTCAATTTTTCCAACTATCTGTGACAATCTGAATTTTATAAGTGTACGCCACGGTATCCATAGATATATATATGAAAAGAAAAGAAAAAAAGGGGGAGACCAAAAGATAAACGCCAAGGACAAAAAGAAAAAAAAGAGAAAAAAAGAGGCACCCCAAGTCCAAAAAAAAAAACGGTCTAAAGATAGTATCCATGCATAATGTACGTGTACCTAATTATACATCACTGAAGTGCGGAAAGAAATAAAACAAGACTCAAGACATCCCAAGAATAAGATCACGTAAACAAACAAAAGCAATATGAAACACAATCGAATACCTTCAAGAAACAAGAAAAGAGAAAAAACGAAGCTACAAGATAGAAGCAGATAATTATAGTAAAGTCCACACTACAGCACCAAGGGTAGTAGGATCCAAAGATAATATAAAAAGACACAAAACAAGATTAACAAGAAGAAAGAAGAAACATTATCCTAAGTCCTAACTACGCAATCAAGTTTAGTAGGACTGAAAGATGATAGAAAAATAAAAACGTTATCAACAAGATTATTGAGAAGAAAGAAGAAGAAAAAGAAGAAGAAGAAAAACACAAAAACAAATACAAATAATACTACAGAAGAAAACAAGCTACACATAAACAAACCACCTAACACACCCTACACATAACGAACAAAACATGAAGAAACAGAATAACATACATATAATATCAACAAGAAAAACGAATACCTGCAGAAGAAATCCTGCAAAAACGTTATCAACAAGATTATCGAGAAGAAAGAAGAAGAAAAAGAAGAAGAAGAAAAACACAAAAACAAATACAAATAATACTACAGAAGAAAACAAGCTACACATAAACAAACCACCTAACACACCCTACACATAACGAACAAAACATGAAGAAACAGAATAACATACATATAATATCAACAAGAAAAACGAATACCTGCAGAAGAAACAAGATCAAACAGAACTACATACTTACAATATTAACAAGAAGAGAAGTAAACATAAGAAGTCAATTCGAAGTAGAAAAGCACATCATAAACAAACCTAATGTAAATCGCCACCCTGCCCATGCATGTCACTATTGTAGAAGTGTATGTGTATCACTGTTCACCATATTGTAAAAGAGACCAAAAAAAAAAACAGATGAAAAAAAAGAGAAAAAGAAAGAGAGAGAGAGAGAAAAAAGGAAAAAAAAGAGAAAAAAAAATCATCTAACGGTCCAAACTCACCTCACTAAATAATATGTAAACTACTGTCCACCATTATGTCAATATTGTATTTGTATTTGTAACTGTATTTGTATTTCTAATTGTATCCGTACCACCACTGTCCTATCAACTCATCAACCGTCAACCAAATCACCACCGGAAAAACAAAACAAAAAGAAATCATGAAGAAGAAAAATGGCAGCGAAGGGCGCCTCTGGCGCCCTTCGACCACAGGGCCGATATCGCCGTAAGGCGGCAGGCCAAGCAGAAAAATACTCAGCTCAGCTGAATACTCGCTCCACGACAGACAGAATCATCGAACACGCGCTCACGCACTTTCGCCGATTCTTGGTACGGTTTCCACATTTTCGCTTGTTTCCATCGTCGTTGTCGTTGCTTAGTTTTCTTTGCGTTAGGTTTCGTTCTCACTCGGTTTATTGTTCTCCGGCTCCGTTGCTTGCTTTTTCCCCATGGTGGGGAAAAAGCGCCGGAAACAAGATGCCTCGGACTCTGACTCTGACCCGAACCTGACCTCTCCTGATCTCCCTATGGACTCTGACTCCACGGCCATTGATCCTCGCTCGTCCCAGACCTCTGCCCCCGGCACCCACCCTCGCTCGTCCGTGACCTCTGACCCTCGCTCGTCCCAGGCTTCCGCCCCCGGCAATGACCCTCGCTCGACCCAAGCCTCCACTCCCGGTACCGACCTTCGCTCGTCTTCGACCACCGCTGGCCCCTCTGATGAATGTCCTGAACCGTACCTCGACTCGTCCGGATCGTTTCTAGTGCTAAATCCCAAGGATGAAGGTGTATCTTTTCGAAAAGTTAACGTTTTCTGGCCGACAAAATATCTCCAGAAGATCTGCGGCACTGGGCTTCTGGACATCGAAACACCGGCAAATGGCTCGCTCATCGTGAAAACGAAGACCCGTGCCCAGACAAAAGCGCTGCTGAAATGCACAAGCTTCTGCGAGAAAGCCGTCACTGTCTCCCTCCACCACGCCCGAAACACCTCCAAGGGAACGATTTTCGCCCCGGAGATGCGTTTCATGTCCGAGGCAGAAATCTTTGACGGTCTCCGACCTGAAGGAGTGTCGCACGTGCGCCGCCTGACGACCTTCCGTGATGGGCAGAGAAAAGATACCAGCCTTCTCGTGCTCACTTTCGAAACCACAACTCTGCCCGAAACCCTCCTCGCTGGCCACATCCGCTACTCAGTACGCGTGTTTCTTCCCAATCCCCTTCGCTGCTTCAACTGCCAACGGTTCGGACATTCTAGCCGATTTTGCAAACATGGCCCACGGTGCCAGAAGTGTGGTGCAGCTCCTCATGACGGTACCGCCTGCACAGATCCCATCAAATGCCTCAGTTGTGACGCAACAGATCACAGCACCAGCTCGACACAGTGTCCGGTTTGAAAAACCGAAAAAGAGATATGCGCGGTGAAAGCCACCACTGGGGTGTCGTATCCTCAGGCGCGGCGCACTGTTGAGGAGAGGAAACCAGCTCAATCGTCCAAAACTTACGCACAGGCTGCCAAACCCCAAACCACAACGATTCAGACCCAGACCGACCCCATCGCTCAGCTGCCGCCGCTCAAACTTCTGAAACCCGTCCCTGCTAAGTCTGTTACGTGCGCGCAGACGGCTACTGAGCCAACCGCACCAGCTGACGCCCCACCACGCACCAGTCCTCGTCTGCACGACCAGCCTAGCCCCCGGGCTACGGCTCGTCCAGGCGCATGGCAGACCAACCGTGGTCACAACAACGTAGCCCGGCCGGCTCGCGCCGACCGACCAGTGACAGCTCAACCCCCTCCCCACTTTCTACCACCGCACGGCCGCACAGGCGTTTGTCAAGAGCGGCAATCGCGCCCAGCAATCCGTGTGGCAATGGGGAAAACTCGCTCTCTCTCTGTCGGAAAAATCCCATCTCTTGGTGGGACCTCCTTAAACACTTAAATGTCGATGCTCTTACAGTGGAATTGTCGTGGTCTAGTCTCAAACTGGGCTGAAAGCAAAATGTTTTTCGTACTATTAGCTCCAATAGTTATTGCTTTACAAGAGACATGGCTACTGCCTACAGACCCTTACAACTTCTCTCTCTTTAATTATTCGCTATACCGTTATGATGAGACCGACGGTGAACGTCGTCATGGCGGTGCAGCCTTGTACATGAATAATGATTTCGTTCACGATGAGATTATTTTAAATACCCCACTACAGGCTGTAGCATGTACCATTAGGTTGAATAGAAGGAAAATAGACATATGTTCGATTTATGTACCACCCAATGCTGACAACAGTGATCTCGCAAGAAACTTAAATCACCTTATATCACAATTTAAAAACCCTTTCCTCTTACTCGGGGACTTCAATGCCCACAATCCTATGTGGGCACGCAACACCCGAGTTTCAGACGAGCGTGGCGACATTATCGAAAGCTTTCTTGTCCACGATCTCGTTCTCCTCAACAAAGGCGACAATACCTACTTTTCATTATCTCACCACAGTGAATCAGCAATTGACCTGTCAATTTGCTCATCGCCAATATGTAGCCTCTTTGAATGGTTTGTTGACTGTGATATCCATCACAGCAACCACTATCCTATTAAAATTAAAACAACGTTTACTTCTGGTAACGATGCTGTTACCAGTTTTATTCCTCGATGGAATTTGAAGAAGGCAGATTGGACGCAATTTCAAGAACTGTGCAACATCGATCAAGAACAATTTCATTCTCCGGAGCAAGGCATCACGTTTCTTACAAATACTGTATTATCAGCTGCGAATGTACAAGACGGAAAAGAGCTTTTCGTAGCTACTCACGGCACACAGATAACGCACATTTAATCATACGCAATCAAGAAAGAGCCCGTTGTAAACGGATCATACGAGAAGCAAAGCGCTCCTCATGGCGATCCTTTCTTGCACAGTTCAACCATCGCACACCTTTAAGTAAAATATGGTCACTTGTTCGCTCATTATCTGGTAAAAGAAGTTTTACCAGCCTTCCAGTCCTCCGTGTAAATGCTACGAACATAACAGAACCGCAAGAAATTGTTAACACAATAGCTAGAAGCTTTGCTCACTGCAGTTCAACAGAAAACTACAAACCTGGATTTATTGAGTTTGCCCGAAGAGAGTTTCGTTTGACTCCAAATGCATTTTTCTCAGATAACACTGAAGTGTACAATGATGCTTTCTCTTTATCTGAGTTACGCGATGCCATTTCATCTACAGGAAACACGTCCACTGGTCCCGATAAGTTACATTATGCTTTTCTTCGGCAGTTGCCAGATAACACTTTACAATTTATGTTACTTACACTCAATGACTTATGGACCAAACACATTTTTCCAGCAGCATGGCGAGAGGCAATCACAATTCCATTGCCGAAACCGGGAAAAGATCGCAATAACCCTTTCAACTATCGTCCCATATCCCTGACCAGTTGTTTAGGTAAAGTGTTTGAGCGAATGGTAGGTAAACGTTTAGCTTGGTTCTTAGAAGAAAATAATTTACTTTCAAAATACCAGAGTGGTTTTCGCAAAAATCATACCACTTATGACCATATCGTACGACTTGAAACTGATATAAGAAAAGGATTTAAATATAAGAAACATACAACAGCAGTTTTCTTGGACATAAGTCGTGCCTATGACATGGTATACAGGCCGATTCTGATACTTAAGTTGCATAAGCTAGGCATTCGAGGACATCTCGCACAATATTTGTTAGGCTTTCTTACAGGTGAACGTAATTTTCAGGTACGATGTCGCTCAGTATATTCCAACACATACTCGTTTCAAAATGGTTTACCGCAAGGTAGCTGCTTATCTCCAATGCTCTTCAACGTCATGATCAATGATCTATTCGACGCAGTTCCTTCAAGTATAAACTACTCTTTGTTCGCTGACGACAGTTCCATATGGTGCACCGACAGCGACTCGCAACACTCCATTTTTCGTTTACAACAGGCACTAGACATAATTGAAGATTGGTCAAGAAAGAACGGTAGTATATTTTCACCAACCAAATCTGCAGTGATGACTTTCACCAAAAACAACAGAATGCGTCAGGCTTCTGACCTACGCCTTTCAGGTCACGTTATTCCTCGCTTACAGTCATTCAAATTCCTTGGCATAGTTTTGGACTCAAAACTCAGTATGGTGAAGCATATGGAGTATGTAAAATCAAAATGTAGCAAGCGTCTGAACTTATTTCGATGTATTGCCGGAACAGAGTATGGGGCAGACCGGAAAACACTTCTTCATTTGTACAAGGCTTTGGTGTTGCCAATCATAGAATACGGAGCTGTAATTTACGCCGGTGCCAGTGATAACACACTTAAAAAATTAGACACAATTCAAAACTCATTCATCCGAATAGCCCTTGGGGCCATGAAAACCTCACCAATCTCGTCCTTACAAACAGAAGCTGTTATACCGCCCTTACATTTGAGACGACAGGAGCAATCTTTACGTTATGTTAGCAAAATTTTGTTTCATCCAAACCATAATACTTATAAATCTATACACATCTTACCTTCAATTCACCATAACTACATTGGTCCGGCTGAAAAACGATCTGGATTAACAATAGCTTCTAGAGTTAAGAAATTCTCCGCAGATTTGGAGTACATTCAACCAGAAATCCTTCCCTTACCTAAACTCAATGTTCCTCCATGGCTGAAGATTGACAGGGAGGTTCTATTTCTTTTTGATTGTTCAAAAGCACTCCTTACTCCACAAGAAGTGCAACACAAGTTTGGTGAATTACGCAACCAGTTTTCCAGTTTTCATTTCATTTTCACAGATGGCTCGAAAGACGGTGATCACACTTCAAACGCAGTTTTCTGTAACTGTAATGAACACATAATTAAAACTCGTCTTAAGAATAGCACAAGTATATATATATCGCCGAACTACATGCGGTGTTAGAAGCCCTTCAGTTTATTCAAGAAAAATGTTTACAAAGAGCGGTGATTTGCACAGACTCGCGTTCGGTCGTTCAGTCATTGCTTATGAAATCTCCATCGTCACCCTTGCTGATACATATATACAATCTACACCAGGAATTATCCAACAATGGTACACAAATACGGTTCACCTGGATACCGGGTCACAGCGGTATCCATGGAAACTCGCAAGCGGACAAGTTTGCAAAAGAGGCACTTTCTTTAAATAGCATAACAAACATTCCAACTGACTATACATCCATTAAAGCTTGCTTACGACAAGCAATGATACAAAACTGGCAAATGCAATGGACCAATACTACTCGAGCAACACAGCTTCGACGCATCAAACCTCTCATTGAAGTGTGGACGTCTGCAAACAGAGATAATAGACGGGAAGAGAAAGTTTTGGCTATATTACGTTTAGGACATACTTTATACACACATTGTTATATATATTCCAAAGACGCTCGGCCGATATGCTCGCTTTGTCAATGTCCACAGACAGTAGAACATGTTATCATACAGTGTCCAAATTACCGTAGACAAAGGGGTAAGCTGCTCTCTTTTTGCAACAAAGAAAAATTGCCATTCAGTTTGACATCTGTACTCGGAGACACACAACCAGACTTGCTCAATTTACTGTTTCCATTTCTCCAAGAATCAAAACTATTCGAAAAGATGTAAATCACAGACAAACATAAAATAATACCTGTGTAACGCATCAATTGTTCGTTCCTGAACATATAAATTGAAAAGGCATGCAATGGTCATAATTGACCGAAATGCCTGAAATTAATTTTTAAAAAAAAAATCTGAATACTCTCAGAAATCTCTCACTGGACGCTCACGCACCTTCGCCGATTCTTGGGGTATTTCCACGTTTTCGCTCATTTTCCATCGTCGTCGTCGTTGCTTATTTTTCTTCGCGTTAGGTTTCGTTCTCACTCGGTTTATTGTTTTCCGGCTCCGTTGCTTGCTTTTTCCCCGTCATGGGGAAAAAGCGCCGAAAACAAGATGTCTCGGACTCTGACTCTGACCCGAACCTGACCTCTCCTGATCTCCCAATGGACTCTGACTCCACGGTCACTGATCCTCGCTCGTCCCAGACCTCTGCCCCCGGCACCGACCCTCGCTCGTCCATGACCTCTGCCCCCGGCACCGAACCTCGCTCGTTCATGACCTCCGCCCCCGGCACTGACCCTCGCTCGTCCCATGCCTCCACTCCCGGTACCGACCCTCGCTTGTCTACTGACCACGCACGGAACCCTGGCTCACCATTGACCACGACTTCTGACCAGTACCTGGATTCCAATGGCTCGTTTCTGGTGATTAAGCCTACCGACGACAATGTCTCGTTCCGCAAAATCAACGTGTTTTGGCCCACCAAGCAACTCAAAGGCATCTGCGGCTCATCCTCTCTCCAGATCGAAACTCCGGCAAACGGCACACTCGTTGTCAAGACCGAGACTAACGCGCAAACAAAAAAACTGCTACAGTGTACCAAGTTCTGTGAGAAGGCGGTCACTGTCTCGCTGCACCATGCACGGAACACCACACAGGGTACGGTTTTCGCCCCGGAGATGAGATTTATGTCCGAGGAGGACATTCTCGAAGGTCTCCGCTCAGAAGGAGTCTCGCACGTGCGACGTCTAACAACTTTCCGTGACGGACAGAGGCGTGACACCAGCCTTCTTGTCCTCACGTTCCAGACAACCACGCTACCGTCTACTTTAGTCGCTGGATACCTCAGATACAACGTACGCGTCTACATCCCGAACCCCCTTCGCTGCTACAAATGCCAAAAATTTGGCCACAGCGTCAAATTTTGTAAGCAAGAGGCCCGGTGCCACAAGTGCGGTGCAGCGCCGCACGACGGCTCTGCCTGTTCTGCACCAGCCAAGTGCCTGAGCTGTGGATCCACAGACCACATCGTGACCTCCACTCAGTGTCCCATGTGGAAGAAGGAGAAAGAGATTTGCGCCCTGAAGGCATCTTCCAACATTTCATACCCACAGGCACGTCGCGCGGTAGAAGACAAGACGCCCTCTCCGACTTCCAAGACCTACGCACAGGTAGCGAAAAAGCAAACGGCCACATGTGAAACTCAAACTGAGCCCCTACCTCAGCTCCCTCCCCTCAAACTGTTGGCACCTCTCAGACCAGCCACAGTGGAAACCAGCACCACGACCACCGCTTCCCCGGCCCTTGAGCCGCCGCCCGTGACCCGGTGCGCCAGCACTCGGCCCGGCCGTGACAGGCTCGCACCGCAGGCTATGGTTCGTTTGGGCTCGGCCCATACAGACCGCCGGCAGGAGAGCGGCACACGACCGGCCCGTGACGACCAGACTCCCAAAATACAGCCCTCACCTCAAGCCCCACAGCGTACTAACACGAATCAGGAGCGGCCGACACGTCCTGCTATACGTGTAGCATTGGGTCGGGCTCGATCCATCTCGTTTCCTCGTTACATTCCACCAATAGCCCACCATTGACTTGTCTCTCTGCTAGATATATAGACATATATACTGTATAATATAGTATATAGAAGATAGTATATAAAATATATAATATGGCATATAGTATATAGTATATAGTATATGGTATATAAATGTATATATACACATATAAATATATAAATATAGACAAGACATATACGAAAACGATCATTATCCAATTTCCTTCGTCAGACATTTATACCCCAATGCAAAACATCTTCCATACATTAGCACTGCCCTCATTACTCGATAATGAACACCCATATCTGTTACGGCTACTTTTCATTATTTACTAAATATTTCGTTCGAAACGAAACAAACTCGCCATTTTTCTATGACCCTTAAACATATTTCAATACAAATGATTCATCACAGGCATGCAATGGTCATATTGACCGAAATGCCTAAAATTTAACAAAACAAAACAAAATCTGAATACTCTCAGAAATCTCTCACTGGACGCTCACGCACCTTCGCCGATTCTTGGGGTATTTCCACGTTTTCGCTCATTTTCCATCGTCGTCGTCGTTGCTTATTTTTCTTCGCGTTAGGTTTCGTTCTCACTCGGTTTATTGTTTTCCGGCTCCGTTGCTTGCTTTTTCCCCGTCATGGGGAAAAGCGCCGAAAACAGATGTCTCGGACTCTGACTCTGACCCGAACCTGACCTCTCCTGATCTCCCAATGGACTCTGACTCCACGGTCACTGATCCTCGCTCGTCCCAGACCTCTGCCCCCGGCACCGACCCTCGCTCGTCCATGACCTCTGCCCCCGGCACCGAACCTCGCTCGTTCATGACCTCCGCCCCCGGCACTGACCCTCGCTCGTCCCATGCCTCCACTCCCGGTACTGACCCTCGCTTGTCTACTGACCACGCACGGAACCCTGGCTTCTGACCACGACTTCTGACGAGTACCTGGATTCCAATGGCTCGTTTCTGGTGATTAAGCCTACCGACGACAATGTCTCGTTCCGCAAAATCAACGTGTTTTGGCCCACCAAACAACTCAAAGGCATCTGCGGCTCATCCTCTCTCCAGATCGAAACTCCGGCAAACGGCACACTCGTTGTCAAGACCGAGACTAACGCGCAAACAAAAAAACTGCTACAGTGTACCAAGTTCTGTGAGAAGGCGGTCACTGTCTCGCTGCACCATGCTCGGAACACCACACAGGGTACGGTTTTCGCCCCGGAGATGAGATTTATGTCCGAGGAGGACATTCTCGAAGGTCTCCGCTCAGGAGTCTCGCACGTGCGACGTCTAACAACTTTCCGTGACGGACAGAGGCGTGACACCAGCCTTCTTGTCCTCACGTTCCAGACAACCACGCTACCGTCTACTTTAGTCGCTGGATACCTCAGATACAACGTACGCGTCTACATCCCGAACCCCCTTCGCTGCTACAAATGCCAAAAATTTGGCCACAGCGTCAAATTTTGTAAGCAAGAGGCCCGGTGCCACAAGTGCGGTGCAGCGCCGCACGACGGCTCTGCCTGTTCTGCACCAGCCAAGTGCCTAAGCTGTGGATCCACAGACCACATCGTGACCTCCACTCAGTGTCCCATGTGGAAGAAGGAGAAGGAGATTTGCGCCCTGAAGGCATCTTCCAACATTTCATACCCACAGGCACGTCGCGCGGTAGTAGACAAGACGCCCTCTCCGACTTCCAAGACCTACGCACAGGTAGCGAAAAAGCAAACGGCCACATGTGAAACTCAAACTGAGCCCCTACCTCAGCTCCCTCCCCTCAAACTGTTGGCACCTCTCAGACCAGCCACAGTGGAAACCAGCACCACGACCACCGCTTTCCCGGCCCTTGAGCCGCCGCCCGTGACCCGGTGCGCCAGCACGCGGCCCGGCCGTGACAGGCTCACACCGCAGGCTATGGTTCGTTTGGGCTCGGCCCATACAGACCGCCGGCAGGAGAGCGGCACACGACCGGCCCGTGACGACCAGACTCCCAAAATACAGCCCTCACCTCAAGCCCCACAGCGTACTAACACGAATCAGGAGCGGCCGACACGTCCTGCTATACGTGTAGCATTGGGTCGGGCTCGATCCATCTCGTTTCCTCGTTACATTCCACCAATAGCCCACCATTGACTTGTCTCTCTGCTAGATATATAGACATATATACTGTAAAATATAGTATATAGAAGATAGTATATAGAATATATAATATGGCATATAGTATATAGAAGATAGTATATAGAATATATAATATGGCATATAGTATATAGTATATGGTATATATATATATATATGTATATATACACATATAAATATATAAATATAGACAAGACATATACGAAAACGATCATTATCCAATTCCCTTCGTCCGACATTTATACCCCAATGCAAAACATCTTCCATACATTAGCACTGCCCTCATTACTCGATAATGAACACCCATATCTGTTACGGCTACTTTTCATTATTTACTAAATATTTCGTTTGAAACGAAACAAACTCGCCATTTTTCTAGGACTGACACTTAAACACATATCAATACAAATGATTCATCACAGGCATGCAATGGTCATATTGACCGAAATGACTAAAATTTAACAAAACAAAAAACAAGCAAATCTGAATACAGTCATACCAGACTCTAAAAAGGTCATTCCTCTGTCTTACCCTCACTGCCCAGCATATATGGACTACCTCTCCATTTCGTTGTGCCGACGTGGAAGTGGCGAAGGGTGAGGATTCATATTAAGCAAGTACTCTGCATCTGCGCCTACAACGTTCGCGGCTGATGTCATCACCACCAACCGCGACACTGGTGACCCCTACGTGATCGGTGGCAACCACAGGCCCAGCTCTACCGGCAAGACGACACTTCCGACTGCCTGCCGTCCCACCAAGAGGGACTCTGACGACTCGTCCGGCTGCCGTTCCACCAAGACTCGTCCGCCCGACTTGGGACACAGGCAAGTTTTGTCGGGAAGTGTGACGTGCTACGAGGCCACCGTTTTTGTCACGACCTTGCTCTACTTCAATTTGGCGCAGCGAGCGCAGACGTCCAGTTGTTCATTTTGGCACAGCGAGTGCAACTGGACAGTTGATAATTGTGACGCAGCGAGCGCACTTGGGAAGGTTATTTTTTATTTTGTTTTGCACAGCTAGTGTAACAGCCCAGCAGCAATGCCGGTCTTCGAGGACGTGTCATCGCCTGCGTCCCCGGCACCGGCTGCGAGCGCAGACAATGTGCATGTCAGTGCTCCCCAGCGGCCCCTCGCGTCGTTCCGGCTACCCGGTTTCGCACCAGAGGAGGCTGAACTGTGGCTGGTACAGGTCGACTGTGCGTTTGATGTGGCCGGCATCAGCGACCGAGCCATGAAGTTCAAGCTTCTGGTGGCCAACTTGCCGACGAGTGTTGCCGCGCAGGTACGGGACGTCATCCTCGGCCGGCCCGGCGACTTTGACGCGCTATGCGGCGCACTACGACAGCGCCTCGCGCAGTCCCGCGCCAGCCGGCTGGAGAGCCTGCTGCGACACCAGCAGCTCGGTGATCGCACACCGTCCCAGCTGCTGCGCGACATGCGCGGCCAGCTGACGACGGCCGGCGACGCTCCTGCCGACACCGGGCTGCTGCGCACCCTGTTTTTACAGCGGCTGCCGCAGGCGGCCCGGGCTGCACTCTCCCTGCTGCCTGAGGCCACACCACTGGGAGACCTGGCCGAGGCAGCCGATCGCTTCATGGAGGCTTCCCGACCGTCCGGTGCCGTCGCCGCTGTCTCGGTCGCCGTTGCTGGGCCGCCCGCGCCGACACGGACGGTCGGCTTGGCCGCTGACGGCGCGCCTGAGCCGCCATTCTGAGCCTGACGGCCGTGGTCAGTCGACTGGAGGCCTCCAACCGACGGCTCGAGGAGGCGGTTTATGACCGACCTTCCCGCTCCGCGACGCCTGGTCGGTGGTCGCCTGGTCGGTGGTCGCGGGCCCCGTCTGCATCCCGTCCGCGACACAACGGAGCACCAAGTGCGGGCTACTGCTGGTACCACCAGAGGTGGGGAGCCAGAGCCAATAAATGCACCGAGCCCTGCTCCTGGGCGTCGGAAAACCAGCAGGCCTGAAACTGCCGGCGCCACCTGCGTCAGGCCGGCTGCCTACTCTGGCGCCGCTCTTCTACGTGCGGGACCGCACGCTCAACTGTCTTTTCCTGATTGATACTGGTGCACAAGTTAGCGTGCTGCCGCCGGTCACCCTGCCACTCGACTCGAGTATAACTGGAGGGCAGCTTCCGCGTTTAGAAGCTGCCAATGGCTCGGCGGTGAAGGTCATGGGCGTCATCCAACATGCCGTCCAGTTGGACGGCGGACCAGCACTACCGTGGCAATTCGTCGTTGCGGACATCGCAACCCCCATCCTGGGCGCTGATTTTCTGGCACACCATCAGCTCGCTGTTGACGTGCGTCGCCAGACTCTCCGGGATTCCTCCGGCCAGGTCCGTGCCTGCGGGACACCAGCCGCTATCCGCTCGCTCGGGCTCCGGACCGTCACCGGTGGCTCGCCCTACTCGGCGCTGCTTGCCGAGTTCCCGAGTGTAACGACCGTCGCCACAAAGCCGACTCCGGTGCGCCACTCTGTGACACACCATATCGTCACCACTGGCCCGCCACGGATGTCTCGACCCCGGCGACTGGCTCCCGACCGGCTCGCCATCGCACGTCCGGAGTTCGAAAAGCTCCGGCAGCTCGGTGTTCTGCGCCCGTCCAAGAGTAGCTGGGCCTCGCCACTGCACCTGGTGCCCAAGGCCACTCCCGGAGAATGGCGCCCGTGCGGCGACTACCGCGCGCTCAACGCCGGGACGGTGCCCGACAGGTACCCGCTGCCCTACCTGCAGGATTTCGCGGTAAACCTGCATGGGTGCCAAGTGTTCAGCAAGCTGGACCTTGTACGAGCCTACAACCAGATCCCTGTGGAGCCGGCGGACATCCCCAAAACGGCCATCACCACCCCGTTCGGCCTCTGGGAGATGATCCGTCTCCCGTTCGGCTTGCGGAACGCCAGCCAGACGTTCCAGCGGTTCATGGATGAGGTGCTGCGCGGCTGCTCCGGCTGCTTCGTATACCTAGACGACATCCTCATCGCCAACCACTCGCAAGAGGAGCACCTCGCTCACCTGCGTCAAGTCCTCGACCGACTGGACTCGTACGGCATCGTGGTCAACCGTGACAAATGCGTGTTCGGGGTGCCTCGTATCAAGTTCCTGGGCCACGATGTCAGCTCAGACGGCATCGCCCCACTGCCAGACAAGGTGGCGGCGGTCCAGGACTTTCTGCGCCCCGACACCGAGCACCAACTCCGCCGCTTCATCGGGATGGTCGCCTACTACCACCGATTCCTGCCGGACGCCGCAGCCCTGCTCCGGCCGCTGAACAGCCTCCTGTCGAAGAAGGCATCGAAAAGCGCCCGCGTTGTCACCTGGAGTGATGATGCGCAGTCGGCCTTCGTCGAGGTCAAGGCCAAGCTCGCCGAGGCCACACGTCTGGCGCACCCCACACCTGCAGCGCCTCTCAGCATCCAAGTGGACGCCTCGGACTCTGGCGTCGGTGGCGTCCTTCAGCAGTACGTGGCCGGCTGCTGGCAACCGTTGCCCTACTTCTCCAAAACGCTCAAGCCCGCCGAGACTCGGTACAGTACATTCGGCCGTGAGCTCCTGGCCTGCTACCTGGCGATCCGTCAATTCCGCCACAGCGTAGAAGGCAGGAGTTTCACCTCTCCATTTCGTTGTGCTGACGTGGAAGTGGCGAAGGGTGAGGATTCATATTAAGAAAGTACTCTGCATCTGCGCCTACAACGTTCGCGGCTGATGTCATCACCACCAACCGCGACACCCTCTCAAAACCCAGCACAGGCTCACTTTTTGAGGGGGCGCCTTCGGCGCCCGCTCAAAAGTGGAGGGTCCGGGGCACCCGGATCCCCCGGTAGCGACGCCCCTGTGTAGCGATCACGTGCGTCGTGTTGGTCATCAAGAGTTCGAACGAGGCTTCACGATTATGTATTGTCGGCAGAGCGGGTGCGACCTTGCGCGTCGAAGCACATGGCGAGAAGGACGCTCACACACGGCACAATTCGGTACCAAACGAATACTAAAGTCCCGAACGCACATACAGAATTACATGACACGAAATAAGACGAGTAGTGCGCGAAATATGAAGTAAGAAAACGAACGACAGGTAAATAGAATTAGCAATATATAAGTTAGATCATTAGATAATATGTATTCATTTGTTCTAGAAGATATTCAAGTTATTCTGCCGAATTGGCGGAATGCGGCCGCCGGTTGACAACTGTGGCGCGCTTGAAAGCTATGGAAGGTGAAAGGAAGATACGCGATACAAGACACTTAATAATACAGACATAAGACATCACTGGCGGATCCAGGGGGGGCCAATCCGGCCATGCCCCCCCCCCCCAAAAGCCTGGAAGGTGGGGCCAACATGTCTTTTGCCCCCCCCCCAAAAAAATATATATATATATATAAATAACTGTAATATGAGCCTCAACGCCTATAAAAAACAATAAAATTCCGTGTTCTGTGAAATTTTAAGAAAAAAAAATGAACACTTTCATAAATAATGATTTCGTCATCGACGAAGGAATAACTAGACCCACGACCAAGGGCGGATCCAGGGGGGCGAACGGGGCCATGGCCCCCCCAATCCTGTTTAAGGGGGGGCCAAACTATGTTTTGCCCCCCCCCCCCAGACGTGAAATTTAATGCATGCTATACTTGCGTTTTTAGAACGGTACTGGGCATCACAAAATTGCAGCAGTCAAAATCAAGCTAGCATCAGTCAAAAACTGAAAAATTTCGCGCCGCTTCGCGGCATGACACAAGTTTCGCAATTGCATATACAAATTTGGCAAATTAATTCCATTAAGTGTCTTGCAAAGGCTCTCCTTGGCGGTAATTGCTGGCCCCAGGGCCAACTCTCTTCATACAATATTATCTTTAAAGCGGGCTACATGTTTAGCTTGTCTGCCGAGTTCCAAAAAAGGCGACGCGAACGCAAAGACGCGGACTTCGGCAACCGGAAGCTGTTCCAGCGGTGCCCAACTTGTTGGCCCGAAGAGCTAATAGTGGGGACCAGGCCAGGACTATCTCCCCAAGCCATCTCCCCCAGGCTCCTCCAGATCCACAGGGACCATTTATGCGCGGAAATGTCGGTCTGCCTCTTGCTACTTTGAAACCATTTGCACCGTTACCAGTTGTTTGTTACAGTTCGGTACATAGGTATGTATACAGACTACAGTTATTATTATCATATGTACTATTGAGCGCAGACTGCCACCGGCCATCGTGATTTGCTATCCGAGGCTAATGTATATGAAAAACTACCTTCATTTCAACATTTTGCATCATACCGAGATGTGCAACCAGGAAAAGGGGTTACCTGAGGCTTGGCTCCACTCACGGTCTGGTTCCAATATTAAAAATGCGTTTTCCACGACCTAAAATTAAAATGTTCACGCCGCTTCGCGGCGTCACATCAGTGGCCATCGTCATAACGAAGCCATCGTCATCGTCTTCGTTTCGTCGTAACGCTGAATTGAATGAATAACATTTTTAGCTTATTATCCTCTACAATGCTAAGAAGCTAAAAATGCCTATGTTTCTGGGTTTTATCAGGCAAACCCGAGCAAAAAAAAAATACCGCCGCTTCGCGGCGCTAAATAACAAGTACCTACTATAACATGCAAATCCACATTAGAAATGTTGCAAAGGCTTAAATACACGCATAACAAATTGAGGTACATTTTTTTTTCGTCATTTCAGCCGACCTCCCCACTCAAAAATTATCGGCGACGTCCCTGGGTACAGCTGACAATTGACATAGTTTTTATCAGTGTAAGGCAATGTTGGAACAATACAAACTGCAAGCTGACATCTTTCCTTTTTCGATATCCCAAAAGGTCGAAAACCTAAAAAAAAAATGGGGGAAAAATCGAAATCGTGGGGTTGCAAAATAAAGTGGCCCAAATCCGGGAAGAAATTCGAAATTGGGGGTAGGTAAGGTCCGCTAAAAAACGGTTTGGCCCCCCCAAAACGGCCGGCTGTATCCGCCCTTGTAAGACATCAAGCCGTAATAATACAGACAAGACATCAAGCCGTAATAATACAGACATAAGACATCAAGCCGTAATAATACAGACATAAAACATCAAGCCGCGGCGTGACGTCCGCTACACCACCTCCCCCCAGACACGTCACTGGCAAACGTGACGTGTTGGAATCTGGCGGGAGGCCGAACGACTCGTCCGCTCCCAGGGGGTGTCATGGCAATCTCCGTAACGTGTCCACCCTGTCCCATGGCGTCACTTTCCAGCTCGATTTCCACCAATGGGGTGGCCGAATCGGGGGAAGCGTATTTCCTTTCGTAGACCGTCTCGTGGCACTTCTCGGTCTACCAAAAGAATTACGCCTCCGACCGGCGCGGCCGCCATGTTTATTTACGGTGGCGCATTCGTCACTCAACGATCTTCAACATAATTGTAGGTGAAACAAGTGTAATCCAGATGTAAAAATACTTTCACCTGATAGATACTACTACAAAGTATCCTCAAGTCACCTTACTTCATCAACAACCAGGTGAAATAATACAAAATTCGCACTTCAACCAAAAACAGCATCCAGCGACAGTCCCCGTGGCCAAAATCCAAACATTGCCTTATATGGGCATGGGCCTCGCTCGGTTGCATGCCTCGCTTTGACATCGTTTAGTGGCTCACCCTTGCAATTTAAGAGAAAATGGCCCAAAAGCAAACTGTAGAGGACGTTTCAATCTATCATTTAGTACTCAATTGATCTCTCTGGCACCTAAGGTATGCAAATGGTAGGACGCGAAAGTGGGCCGATTTAACACTATTTGAATAGGGAGCGTGTGACGTCACGTGCCCGTGACATCACGCATTTCGCTGCCTACCTCGGACGGGTCTACCTAGTCTCTATGGCCTTGGTCCACTCCTCGTGGCACGCAGGCACGGCGGAAGTGGTGGTGGGGGAAGGGGTGGTGAGAGGGGGCGTGGTGCTGGAGGGACGATGGGCGGCAGCAGCAAAAGCGGGCCGCTGGACAGCAGCTCTGTGCTGTCGCTGCGGGGTCCGGCAGTTGCGGCGGGCGGCGGGTCCGGCTTCGCGTCCATGAACGCCGGTTTGACCCGGTCGATGGAGACGCGGTCTCTGCGGTTGCCTCTGAAGATCGTGATGGTCTTGTCGTCCCTGCTGTAGACGGGGAATGGCCCGTCGTACGGGCATTCCATGGAGGTGCGCGACTCGCGCCTGACGAACACGTGGGTAGCGGCGGCGAGCGTCCGGGGCACGAAGCTGGGGCGATGTGTCGCAGAAGCTCTCGGCACGACTGGCTGCAGCCGCTGCATGGTCTGGCGGAGCCCCGCTGCGTAGGAGGCGGGGTCCGTGATGACGGTGGTGGGCGTTTCTCCCAGGAATTCGCCCGGAAGACGGAGTGTCTGGCCGTACACCAGCTCGGAGGTGGTGCATCCAAGGTCCTCCTTCAGTGCCAACTGCATCCCCAGAAGCACCAGCGGCAGCGTCTGGGTCCAGCTAGCGTTGCTGTGCGCCCGGAGCGCGCCCTTCAGCTGCCGGTGGACCCGTTCCACGAGGCCGTTGTTTTGTGGGTGGTAGCTGGTGGTGCGGTGCCGGGTGCAGCCGAGGAGGGCCGACAGCTCCTGCCACAGCCGTGACTCGAATTGCGAGCCCCGATCGGTGGTGACGCGGGTCGGGACGCCAAACCGAGCGACCCAGCCGGACACGAAGGCGTTGGCGACCGTCGCCGTCCTGATGTCCGGGATGGGGATGGCTTCCACCCATCGCGTGAAGCGGTCCACGCAGGTGAGCAGGTATGACTGCCCCGCAGACGGCGGGAGCGGGCCCGCAAGGTCGACGTGGACCTCTTCGAACCGCCCGGCCGGTGGCGTCCACGTGGCGACCGGCGCGCGGACGTGGCGGTGAACCTTGGCCCGCTGGCAGGGTATGCAGCTGCGAGACCAGTCGCCGACGTCCTTGCGCATGCCGGGCCACACCACTCGGCGGGACATCAGGGCCTGCGTCGCCCGGACGCTGGGGTGTGACAGGCCGTGCATCAGCTTGAAGTGGAGTCTTCGGAGAGAGGTTGGGATGAGGGGACGAGCAGAGCCGGTCGACTCGTCACAGAGCAGGGTGCGCCCGCTCGCGAGAGGCACGGCGCGCACCTGGAGACCATGCTCCGTGTCCAGGAACCGGAGCAGCTCTTGGTCCTCTTGTTGGGCGGCGGCCAGGTCGTCGAAATCGTGGAGGCGAGAATCGGGCGACCGCAGCACGGAGATGGTGCGGGATAGCGCATCCGCCACGGCATTGTCCTTGCCGGGCACGTGGCGGACGTCGGTGCTGAACTGGCAGACGTAGTCCAGGTGCCGAATCTCCCGCGGAGAGTAGGAGGACGAGCCGGAGCCGATGGCCGACATGCTTTGTGGTCGGTGAAGATGATGAAATCGCGGCCGTCCAGAGAGTGTTTGAAGTGCCGCACGGCGAGGTGCACCGCCAGCAGCTCCCGGCCGAAGGTGCTGTACCGGGTCTCCGCCGGCTGCAGCGTCTTGGAGAAGAACGCCAGTGGCGCCCACTCGCCGCCGACGTGCTGCTGCAGCACCGCGCCGACGCCGGTGTCCGAGGCGTCGACCTGCAGGCTGAGGGCAGCGCCGGGCGAGGGATGCGCCAGCCTGGCGGCTTCCGAGAGGGCGGCCTTCACGCGGTGGAAGGCGTCCTTGGCGTCTGGCGTCCATTGGAGTGGAGCCGACTTCTTCTTCTTCTTCGGGTCGATGAGGTGATGGACCGGGCGGAGGAGAGCAGCACCACTTGGCAGGAACCGGTGGTAGTAGGTTTCCATGCCGATCACGCGCCGGAGCTGGGTCTGCGTCGTGGGGCGCGGGAAGTCCTGCACCGCCGCGACCTTGTCCAGCAGCGGGGCGATACCGTCCGATGACACATCATGCCCTAGGAAGCTGAGTTGGTTGGCGCCGAAGACGCACTTGGCGGGGCTCAGCGTCACGCCGTACCAATTGTGCCGCTCGAGGACCTGGCGGAGATGGTGGCGGTGTTCTTCGTGCGACGTGCTGGCCACCAGGATGTCATCCAGGTAGACGAAGCAGCAGGCCAGACCCCTCATCACCTCGTCCATGAAACGCTGAAAGGTCTGGTTAGCGTTGCGCAGACCGAACGCCATCCGAGTCATCTCGAAGAGCCCGAAAGGAGTTGTAATGGCTGTCTTCGGGATGTCCTCCGGCTCGACCGGGATCTGGTGGTAGGCACGCACAAGGTCGATTTTTGAGAACACCTTACAACCATGGAGGTTGGCGGCGCAGTCCTGGAGGTAGGGCACCGGGTAGCGGTCGGGGACAGTGGCAGCATTCAGGGCACGGTAGTCACCGCACGGCCGCCACTGGCCAGGCTCCTTCTTGGGCGTCAAGTGCAGGGGCGCCGCCCAGCTGCTCTGCGACGGACGAGCGACGCCGAGCTCCAGCATCTTCTCAAACTCGCTGCGGGCGATTTGCAGGCGGTCAGGGGCGAGCCGGCGGGGACGCCCGACCTTGGGAGGCCCACGGGTCACGATGTGGTGCGTCACACTGTGCTGAACGGGCAGCAGACGTGTCGAGGTCAGCGTGACCCGCGGGAACTCTTGCAGCATGTTGTGGTAGTCGGGCGCGGCACAGGTCCGGACTCCCAGGGAGCTTGTATCGGTTGGAGTGCCGACGGCGCACGTTGCGCCATGCTCTGTCCGGAGAGCCTGCCTCCGCATGTCGACGGTGATTCGGTGGTGCGCCAGGAAGTCCGCTCCCAGGATGGCCGAGGACACATCAGCAACGAGGAAGGTCCAGCTGAATGTGGTCGCCCCCAGCTGAATGGTGGTGGCGACAGTTCCATGCAGCCGGATCTCTGAGCCGTTGGCAGCCTCGAGCCATGGGGCGTCCTGCGCCTGGACAGCGTCGCTTCGACCCAGGGCGTGGGGAGGCAGGACACTGACCTGCGCCCCCGTGTCCACCAGCAGCCGGCAGTCACGGAGGCGGTCAGCGACGAAGAACAGGGGCGCCAGTTGAGGGCGGCCTGTCGTCGCTGGCGCCAGCGCAGACAGGCGTGCTAGTTTCCCTGCTACGTACAGGGGGCCCGGCACTGGTGGGCATCAGCGCCCCACCGCTGGTGGTACCAGCAGTACCCGTGCGCGCCATCAGCACCAGGTGCCAGCGGCTGGCGAGTGTCCGTCGCGCCAGGGGTCCCCTGTCTGTGTGGACGGGACCTGCTGCGGCGCTGATGGTCCGTGTTGAGACGCTGGAAGGACGCCTACAGGCGTGCCACTGTGGCCGTCAGCGATGACACAGCCGCTGTCAGCTCTGAGTTTACTGTTGAGCTGGCAGGTTGGCAGCCACAGACAGAGTCTGCAGGCTGGAAGTTGACTGCTGCAGCTGGCTGGGCGCTGGCCGCCGCGACCGTTGCCACTTGCGATGCGTTGTGGAAGCCCGTGTCATCTTGTGCACCACCCAGCATGTGGCGCATGTTTCGGAGCAGCTGCGTGGGCTGCTGGTCACCCAGCTGCTGGTCACGCAGCAGTGCCTCCAGTTGAGAGGCGCGTGATTGCGCCAACCTGGAGCGCAGCGCTACCACCAGGTTGGTGAAGGACGGTGGTGTGGCGGTCACAACATCCCGCACCTGGGACGCCACATGGACCGGCAGGTTGGCCACCAGCATTTTGAACTTCACGACATCTTCGTCGATGCCCGCCACGTCGAAGGCGCAGTCGACTTGCACCAGCCACAGGTCTGCCTCCTCCGGCGAGAAGGCAGGCAGCCTGAAGGTGCCGGATTGGACCGGCATGGCGTCTTGGCTGTCGGGCCCACTCCGCGAGGCCAACGCACTGTAACAGCCGGGATTGGGATTAGCCCTAGTTGGGATGGGATTAGCCCTAGCTCTGCGTGCTCTGTATTAGTTAGTTAGCTGTAAGCCGGTTTCTTATTTCGTTTTAGCCGCTGTCTGTGCCTTCCGCATTGCGCCATATCGTTTCGTTGGCGCCACAATGTCGGGCTCCCGCAGCCCAGGCTGTCCATCACACGCACGGCATGTGACACGTGTATATGTTGGGTATTTTCTTAACGACGACCGAGCAGCTCTGCCTCGAGTCGAGCTGTCAGAGACTAGTGAGAGACTTGGAGCAAAAACCATAAAACTGTCAGTGATAGGGCGTATTGGGGAGCAGAGATATCCCACGCATCTAGTTGGCCTCGCTCGCTGTCACTGACCTCGCTCGCTGTCGGCGTCAGAGGGGCGGTGCCCAGCCACTGTTGCTAAGGACGACGACTAGTTAGAAGCGGCTAGCGCCGGTATCTAATGACGTCAGAAGCGACCTTTGGCCTGAGTATAAAACGGCTCTCTGGCCGGCAGTGAGGGAGGTAAGCCAGTTCGAAGCTGGACCGAGTCGCGCTAACATCTCGTCTCTCTGTTGCCTCCGCCACTTGGACACTCTACTTTTGGCGATACAGTAACTATTGTTTACGTGGCACTCTGCCTGTGACCTGACTCTCTGTTGGCTAAGTGAACCGGAGTTGGCCTCTGTGTGTCTACTCTGCGTGTCTACTGCTTCAAATATCACCTCTGCCGTCTACCTCTGATCTTTGCCGAAGCTGGTGGGGTGCAGCCATTGCATCCACCAACAGCCACTGACGAGAGGGGGCCGTTACATTGGTGCCTGGTGACCCGGATATCAGGTAACATCTAGACGTTCTGCCAACGCGTCTTCATGTTCGGACCCAGCCAGGAGAGTCAGACGCAGCCAGACCAGCTTCTAGTAACCATCCAGATACCCATCGCACCCGCCGAGAGGACGGAAGAGGACGCAGCTCATCCGAATCTGAGCCAGTACCACGCCGCTCACCACGTCAACCCGAACGGTCAGTGCGAGTGCTGGAACGCCGTCATCCCCGCCATCAGTCTTCTAGAAACTACGTCATCAGCTTTCTCCCGGACCTGCCCATACCACAAGGCCTATTTTTCCAGAAGATCTAACTTGACGGAACAGCACAACTGCGTCTGTCACTTTCAACCTGACGCTCATCGCTGCACCGACTGCGGCTACTGCCATACCTGCGGGTGTGACCTGATCACCACTTCAACTGCGCAGTTCCACCGCTGCACCTGCACCTACTTACTGCCTGGGACGCTGCTGCGGACTCAGTGTCCTGGCAAACTGCCAGCCTGAAGCAACGTTAAAAAAACACCAGTACCTGCGCGCCAGACAAGCAGAGAACCGCTGTGCCGTGGGAACATCGCCTAACCAGGTTGGTAAACCCCCGCGGTTTACACAAGAGGACTGGTGCAACGTCCACCAGCTAGAGGATCAGTGCACACTACTCCGTGTAGCTGGCCGCCTCACCACCAACCTCGACAAGGGCGCAGCTCCATCAAACAGACGCTGGCCGAGCTCAAGCCCAACGGTTACCTGTGCGACGGTACAACCTCGACGCGGTGTCAGTGGAATTGGTTTTACCTATACGCAGCGGTACAACGAGTACTACCACACACCCATCCCGATCAAGCCCGCAGCTGCCAAGCCCGCAGCTGCCAACGAGACACCGCTACTAACTGCACGGAGCCCCGCTGACAAGGCGCGTGCAGAGGAGCATGCAGCGCTGTGCGGCTGCGAGTCACCCGCCGGTTTCGCTAGTTCAGCTCTCGTGCCAAACGAGCCAGACTGGACGCCCACGCCTCTGGAAGGGACCAGCAGCACCGACGCAGCCCAAGCCCTGACCAGCCCCTCGACAACAGCCCAGGACCCCAGCGCCGACGACTGGTGAAAAGGACACTGCAGCAGCTACCTTGGGCCCGACCGACGACAGGTAAGTGCCTCACGCCAGTTCTCCCAGAAATTGCTGAAATACCTAACGATAACGTACAACCAATATCAAATATAGTCATGGAAAACGCTCAAGCCTTGGCGCAGCATATGACGCATTGTGTCAAAAGTCTCGGCAATAAGTTAGCTTTATCACAAACATTAACGCACAATAAAAAGACTACTTTCGACGGATCAAATGCTGATGCTTTTTCCAAATGGATTCGGGACATGGACGATGTGTACAGAGCTGTTGACAAAGACGAACAGGAAACCCTGTGGGCCGCCTCCCAACTTCTGAAAGGGACAGCTGCTGACTTTTTCAGAGAGAAAGAGCCCATCTTGCAGACATGGCACCAGTTCAAAGCCATGATGGAGGAGCGCTATTCCCATTCAAACCCGGCAGCTCGCTCAAAACAAAAACTTAGACATGCTATCCAGAACACCAACGAAACTGTAGCAGACTTTGCTGAAAGAATTCGCCTTCTTGGAAACCAGGCTTACGCTGACAGACTGACGGAAAAAGAGGTGCTAGAGACCATCACTAATGCCTTCATAAATGGACTGAGAGACAGACGCCTCCAAGGTAGCATCGCCCGAAAAATGCCGACGACCTTGACTGACGCATACAAAATTGCCATGAACGAACAACGCATCAGCGAACACGTCTCAATGTTTACCGACAACTCATCCGCCCCTGAACCCATGGACTGCAACGCTATTACGCAAATGACTGATACCATGCAGCAGAAACTGGACTCTGTGACCGACAAACTTGCTGACATTTGCCAGGTACTTGCCACCCAGCAGCAGACGCCTCAACAATCGTTCCAAGTCCAACCACAGGTGAACCAGCAGTACCAGCAACAACAGCGCCGTTTTCCTCCACAGCAATTCCAGCAGCCACCGCCCCGTTTTCCCCAACGGCAGTACCAACAGAACCGATTCAACCAACGTCCCCCTCAGCATCAGCCCGTACAAACCAGGCCACCGCACGGTACTAACGGGAGTACTTCACAGGAGTGCTGCTGGACGATGGACAATCGCCCGATATGTCATTTCTGTGGCATCCCGGGCCATATTCAACGGGTAAGCGAGCTACAGCAGTTCAGGGTCAGCCTCAGCACATGCAGCAGGAAAACTAGAGGAGCCTCACCCGGGAGAGGATAAAACGCAGACCGCGTATATCCTACAGGTAAGTGAAAACTGCCCATACATTGACATACACATCGGCACACATCAATTCAGAACACTTTTCGACACAGGCGCGCAACTTTCCTTAGTTAGCGAAGAATTTGTGAAATTATGTGACCCTCAGCTGGTCAAACCCACTCAAAACTTGTCAAAAATTACTTTACGCTCCGCTACCGGTCATACACTTGAAGTGTCTGACACAGTTCGAATTCGCATTACTCTTGGAAAAGTTAGAATGTATCATGATTTTGTAGTGGTGAAAGACTTCAAACATGATATGATCCTCGGAATCGATTTCTTGAAAGCTCGCAAAGCCATACTTGATTTTGAAAGTCAGACTCTCATTATCGGAAGCTCAGTGTACCCATTGAAAGAAAAACAAGGCGTCCAGACAAAGAAAAAAAAAAATCTTGTGAGACTAGCGGAGGACGTAGACGTCTTCCCACATTCAGACGTACAAGTCAAATGCTTAATTTCCAAAAAGAAGCAAGCTGGTGAAAATTTTGTAGTCTCACAACTGCCTTCCTCACCGTGTTTTGAGGACGAGCCAGGCATTTTGATGCCCAATGCTCTGGTCAAGCTATCCAAAAACAAACATATTCCTTGGGCTATTGTCCGTTTCGTTCATTTCAAAAAAGGTCAAGTATTAGGAACAGCCACAAAGTACCGAGATGAAGAGCAGAGCTCAAACATCTCACCTGTAACTGCCGAAGAAAACAACCAAGGAGAACCAAGTCCATCAGACATCCTTTCAACGTTCAACTTGGCTCATATTCCCATTGAACGGCGTGAAGTACTGATCAAACTTTTGAAACCAAACCTAGACATTTTTGTGCAAAATGACGATGAATTGACTTCTACGAATATCACTGAGATGAGAATTAACACGCAAAATCATCCCCCGTCTTATCAACCCCCTAGACGACCCCCTTTAGCTTACCGACCCATTTTAGAAGAACAAGTTCGAGAAATGCTAAATGCTAACGTAATTCGACGAAGCAATTCACCCTGGATGTCTCCGGTACTTTTAGTTCCAAAGAAAGATGGCTCTATGAGATTTTGTGTAGATTTGAGAAAAGTCAATGCCATTACAGTACGTCCTGCAGCCAGTATACCGTCAGCAGAAGACATCTTTTACGCGTTAGGAAAATCAAAGTTTCGAACTAGTTAGGATATGAAGCAAGGTTTTTGGCAAATTCCAATCAAAGAAGAAGACAAAGAGAAGACTGCTTTTGGCACAGATGCAGGTGTATTCGAGTTCAACAAGATGCCATTTGGAATGGCCGGATCTCCGGCTGTATTCCAAAATTGCATGAATGCAGTTTTGGGTGATATTCGCCATTTCGCACTTGCCTTTGTAGACGACATTATAGTGTTCAGTGAAACGTTTGAAGACCATATCAGGCACCTCGGAGAAGTGTTTGATAGACTGCGCAAAGCCAATCTCAAACTCAAAATTGCGAAATGTGATTTCATCAACAAAGAGCTTAATTACCTCGGCCACATTATCTCAGACAGAGGAATCTCGGTCGATTCCGAAAAAGTCTCAGTAATGAAAAACCTCAGGCCACCAGAAAATATTCGCGAAGTCCGCAGTTTCTTGGGTATGACTTCATACTACAGGAAATGTGTTCCGAATTTCAGCAAAATCGCAAAGCCACTCACAGCCCTCACCCGCAAAAACGCTAGATTTAGATGGTCAGATGAAGCGCAGAGCGCATTCGAGTTCCTCAAGAATTCACTACTTCAAGCACCCATTTTGGCCTTTCCAGACATCTCGAAACCATTCAAGTTATATACTGATGCATCACAGTATGCAATGGGTGCTGTTTTGATGCAAGAACACGATGGTCACAATCGTGTTATTCAGTATGTGTCTCATCAGTTCTCAGAACAAAAACAGAAATGGCCTACTATCGAACGCGAGGCGTTCGCTATTGTTTACAGTTTAGAAAAACTTAGACCCATCTTGGTTGGCACATATATTACTGTTTATACGGATCACAAGCCCTTGAAACATCTATTTACCAGTGAAATGAAAAATCCTCGTATCCAACGATGGGCCATTATTCTTGGTGAATACGCATGCAAAATTGAATACATTTCAGGTCCCAAAAATGTCGCTGCCGACATGCTTTCCCGTTTGCACAACACGACCCTCGCTGGAAATCTAAACGACAATGAACATTTAGACTGGCAAGGAGAAACGGCAGACATAAACATGACTTCAGATGTTCATGTTGTTGACAATGCTGTCAGAATGCCGACTGAGTCAAAAGAATCAGAACAGAGAACACTAGACTATCACAATTTTGATCAAAATGTACTAAGACAAGCTCAGCTTGCAGATGATGAACTGAAAACTATTATTTCGGAACTACAGGCCCAAGACCCAAATCCTCAGTTGTTGTCAAAATACTGTTTCGAAGATGATCTTCTGTATCATGTTGAAAAAGGTACAAAAACTAGACCACAAACTCGCATGCAACTCGTTATCCCACCAAGCTATCGGAAAATCGTTCTTGAAGGAGCGCATGATGGTTACTTAGGAGGTCATTTAGGCATAGAGAAAACAACTGACAAAATCTTGAAATCATACTATTGGCCTAATCTTCTAAAAGACACCATACAGTACGTTCAGTCCTGTGAAACGTGTCAGCGAAAGAAACTGAGCAAAGAGAGACGTCCTATGCAGGACATGCCGATGCCTACCGCACCCATGGAAATCGTAGGCATTGACACATGTGGCCCATTTCCAGTCACAGATGAAGGAAACAAATATGTCTGCACTATAGTTGATCATTTCAGCGGATGGCCCGAGGCATACGCTATCCCAGATAAATCTGCCAACACCATGGCACAGCTTCTCTTGAGTGAATTCAACCCTCGCCATGGATGTCCCCGGCTCATTATTAGCGACCAGGGAACAGAATATTGCAATGCACTATTAGATCTGGTGAACAAAGAGTTAGGAATTTCAAGGATTCGGACATCAAGCTATCATCCTCAATCAAACGGTAAAACAGAACGCTTTCACCGTTGCATGAACGAGATGATACAAAAACAAATCAGTGAAGATCAGACCAAGTGGGATCAGATCTTACAACCATGTTTAGGCGCTTATCGCATGAGTAAGAATGAGTCAACAAAATACTCTCCCTACTTTGTTATGTATGGACGCGACCCCGTGCTACCTGTAGACACGCTACTTCAGCCCCGTCTTCGCTACTCTGGGGAAGATTACGTGCCTGTCATGTTTGAACACCTGCACAACGCATACACTCATGTCGCAAACAACATACAACAGACCAGGGACCACAACAAATCACTCATTCAGAAATCAGCGACTACGTCCAATTTCAAGCCTGGTGACTTGATTTTCTATTTCGACCCTTCAGTACAACCAGGTAACTCTACTAAACTTACACTTTATTGGAAAAACTACTTTCGTATTGTATCTAAATTGGGAGAAGAAAATTACTGCATCAAAAACATGCGAACAGGGAAAACAAAAATAGTGCACTCAGAAAATCTTCGCCATCGGGATTCGAACGACGCGTGGGACAGGACATACGATTCGGTTCGTAACCCTGTACAGGTAAGTATCAGGCCAGAAGATCGGCCCATCCATCAACAGCCGCTGCGAGCCACACGACTGCCCTTCAGTGACCAGGTTTGGTATACCACTGGAGGTCAGTCGCAGCCAGCTCAGACGATGCAGCCAACGGACGACTACCTACTGCCGTCATCTAATCCTGGAGTTCAGCAGATGAGAGGAGCTGCTGTAGGAGAAGAAGTGGAAACAGAAGCAGAAAGAATGCAAAAAGCAGCAGAACATATAAGTCCGCTACAGCCTTCACCAGCAACCGCCAGCCCCGCAGTCTTCTCGCCACATTCACCGGAAGGTGGCGAGCACGGCCAGCTGACACCGCTGTCACAGAGGAGCACAGCACCAACGTCGGTGCCACAGAGGAGATACTTCCTCAGGTCGCAAGGTCCCCTGCCTGACCCTGCTGACACTAATGCTCCTCTCGAAGGTTATAGGTACGCAAACGCCAGGCAAAGGTACGTACCAAAAAGGCAAAATGACTCATCTGATGAGCGGACTAACGACAAAGACAAGAGACCAAGGATCCAGTATGACTCAGACTGCTTGTCTAACGGGACAGCAGCCCCAAATGTCGCCCTTATCCAGCAAACATTTGGAAATGCAGCATTGGCTAACTTTGACGATCTGCTCGACTGGTACCCAAAAGTCTGTGTGTTATTGATTTGTGTGAAGCTTCTGTTTCCAGACATTGACTAATGCGTATTTCTGTCATTACAGGCGATGACCATGCGGCTCCCGACGATCGCACTCTTTGGCTGGCTCGCCCTGATGCTCCATGCATCATCGGAACCTACCCCAACTGACCCCGGGCATCTCTTCATCCCCGTCGGTAAAATATACCCAAGCTATAGCTCATGGGCAGTTACCGTCACCACTAACATGATCCCATATCGCGCGCAAATTACCCTGTTGGCTCAATCAACCAAGCGACTGAATAATATATCCCAATTGATCAAGTCCCAACTAGCAGCTAACAGAACAAGCGGTTCCAATAACAGGCGTCGGACAATGCTGAAAGTTTCGCTGCAGCGATTAGACTCGGCCGTCAGCCAACTGCGACGCGAGGGCTCCGATGTCTCCCATACCTTCAGCGACATCCTGTACCCTCCATCATACCAAGGCCCCTCGCAATCTGGACCCGAGACCCTGCCCCTCAGGCGGAAGCGAGGTTTAATTAATGGCATTGGAAACGTCATGTCATCCCTGTTTGGCACAGCAACTGAAAGCGAGATTAAGCATCTCACGAATAACTTAAAACTTGTCAACGAAAAGGACATTGCTATCGCTCATAAATTCAATGGTACCCTTCAGGTTCTGAACGCTACGCGTGTCTCTACCAACAAAAATCGTCTTGCCCTCCGCTCTCTTACAAAAGCTGTAAACTCTATGACTAAGGCATTCCATGATTTAACTGAGACAGTCCGTGAGAACAACGCGGATATTGATACATCTCTATATGTCTCTGAGGTAACCACCAATGTTCTCAGGGTAACACAGAGCAGAAATTGAATGCTCCGCTTCCGGTGATTCCTTCTACCTGCCTCCCTACTACGCCAGTGAGACGCATCTAGAACTCCCTGCTTTCCGGCCTGATGCACTGTATCACAATAACTCCTTGCCAATCTGGCGACCGGAGTGGTCTGATACCTTGCGTAACATCACCACCCGTAATGTCTCCCTCCTTCCCCCGTTGCACCTGACTGGCATGAACGCTGACGCTTATTTTAATCGCCTGGGAGCCCTCCCACTTGAGCAAGTTCAGATTGATAGCCCCTCGGTGTTTTCCAAAACAATGATGCTTCTCATTGTTATTGGCATCATGACCATTTGCTGTCTTTGCTTTATGATTAAGCATTGCTGCCCGAGCCGAGGTCACTGCTTTTCGCCGTTTCCCTGTGATTCGCCCCGCCCCCACGTCTGTGCCCCCTGAGCCAGCCATCGAACTGCAGGAGTCGATACCGATGGTCTCGCCTCCGCCAACGCCGCCGGTTGACCATGAGTACGGCATGCCACCGTACGCTCTGCACAGCCTACATCCATTCGCCGGGCAGGACGCAGCACCGACACGTGGTGCTGTTCCATCTGCCGCCTCGGCCCAGACCATGACCACACTACCTGATGTGCGTCCGGTCGCCCGATTATCTCCCCTGGTGTGAGGCACCTACTCTTCCGACGACTGGCCCGTCGTCGCTGCTGCGCGTGCTCCACCCCGTGCCGCGTAGCACTCGCCGCTCCGGTGGCTCCCATGGCCACGCTTCCACGCGTGCGCCCAGTGTTAGTGTGGGTTTTGTAACCCTGATGGGTGTTGTTTCACCGCCCTTGCGTCGCGGGTGTTGGTATTGTGTCTCCCTTTGCCCTTCAGGCATCGGGAGCGAGCATTTTTTTTTCTCTCGTCTCTTCTAGTGTACCAAAAATGCTTGTTTTCATTAGAGGGGGGGGGGGGCGGTGTTGTAACAGCCGGGATTGGGATTAGCCCTAGTTGGGATGGGATTAGCCCTAGCTCTGCGTGCTCTGTATTAGTTAGTTAGCTGTAAGACGGTTTTCTTATTTCGTTTTAGCCGCTGTCTGTGCCTTCCGCATTGCGCCATATCGTTTCGTTGGCGCCACAATGTCGGGCTCCCGCAGCCCAGGCTATCCATCACACGCACGGCATGTGACACGTGTATATGTTGGGTATTTTCTTAACGACGACCGAGCAGCTCTGCCTCGAGTCGAGCTGTCAGAGACTAGTGAGAGACTTGGAACAAAAACCATAAAACTGTCAGTGATAGGGCGTATTGGGGAGCAGAGATATCCCACGCATCTAGTTGGCCTCGCTCGCTGTCACTGACCTCGCTCGCTGTCGGCGTCAGAGGGGCGGTGCCCAGCCACTGTTGCTAAGGACGACGACTAGTTAGAACCGGCTAGCGCCGGTATCTAATGACGTCAGAAGCGACCTTTGGCCTGAGTATAAAACGGCTCTCTGGCCGGCAGTGAGGGAGGTAAGCCAGTTCGAAGCTGGACCGAGTCGCGCTAACATCTCATCTCTCTGTTGCCTCCGCCACTTGGACACTCTACTTTTGGCGATACAGTAACTATTGTTTACGTGGCACTCTGCCTGTGACCTGACTCTCTGTTGGCTAAGTGAACCGGAGTTGGCCTCTGTGTGTCTACTCTGCGTGTCTACTGCTTCAAATATCACCTCTGCCGTCTACCTCTGATCTTTGCCGAAGCTGGTGGGGTGCAGCCATTGCATCCACCAACAGCCACTGACGAGAGGGAGCCGTTACAGCACACTCAGGAACGCACGTGCGTCGCCACTTAGCAAGGTCGCACCCGCTCCGCCGACAATACATAATCGTGAAGCTTCACTCGAACTCTTAATGACCAACACGACGCACGTGATCGCTACCCTGCTTCGAAGTTCAATGTTTTCGAAACTGTGGTATTGAAAGTAGTAGCGGTATCTATGACAGATTGCGCACTTTGATACCTCTTAAAGGGAAATAATGACCTTTTTCCACAAAAATGGAGTTAGCACTTGAAATCGCCAGACGAGACCAAATTATATTGTAAATTCATCACATTTTGCATGAAAACTTTCCTACCGAAAGATATTGCAAGTTAAAGTTGATAAGCGTTCCACACTTTTAACGAACCGGTACTTGCAAGTACTTTTGGTCCTCATCAAACTGCGGGTTTTTCCCGTATTGCTTTTTTACACAATGGAGTGAAAAATATATTGTGCCTTCTGCTTGTTGTGATTATATGCCCGGAGATCCTCTAAAACTAACAGCGATTGGAAAAAGTGGCAATAAAATCGGAAGCTCATCGATGCACATCAACGGCGGCATAGTTAGTGGTTGCGACCCTCAATTTGTGAAAATCGATTCATTTGTTTTCAACATTAGGAGTTTTGTATAATTTGTGTGTGGCTGTATATAACACTATGCTTTATATTATCATGAAAAATAATAATTTTTCCCAAAAAAACTAACAAACAATAACACAAAACTGGCAATTAAATCGGAAGCTCATCGATGCACATCGACGGCGACCTATTTAGCGTCGGCGATTTGTTTACAAAGTCATTGTCATGCTTCTCGGCGCACTTAACCATTGTGGCGAGTTGTAGCGAGTAGCGCTTTCGTTCTCCATGGCAACCAGGCGTGAGCCAATGAAAAGACAGAACGTATTCCCTTTCTGGCTTTTGATTTCTAACGCCTGGTTGCCATGGAGAACGAAAGCGCTACTAGCGCTACTAGCGCTACTAGCGTGTGTCCGAGCAGCGCTCAGTTTGATCGGAAACGTCACAGAGCCTCCAAAAATGCCGCGCACTCGATGTAAACAATGGTAGGGAAGGACGAATTTGTCAATGACCTTCATGAAGTACACAAGGTACTTGTTTTGTATTTTTTCCAAACTTACAACTTTGAATTTGGGAATAATTTTATTTAATTCTTAAATTTAAATAAAATAATAAAACCATAACGGTAGCCTAAGAAATTGTTGCTAACAAAATAAAAAGGTCATTATTTCCCTTTAAGGGTAATATTTTAGGTACTCTGCTTTGCATACCGTGACGTTTGTGTTCAGTGCATATGTTTCTTAAAACGGATGAATATTATTATTTTGTAAACCGCATATCGACCTACAATGGTAATTTTGCGAAAATATTATTTGCTAGTCATGATCATTTTGCAAGATCTGCGCAAACCTGCGCAGGTGATGCAAATGTGATTTCGTAGTAATGGCAATGGCCGTTCTTTTGCGTGAGGACCCCGATAACTGTTTATGAAGCCTCAGGCTATGGAGCTCCTGTTTACGTCATAATGACGTCTTTTTGTCGACGTATTGTGTTATGTACCGCGCGTTTTGTACAGGAGTCCCCTACAACGGCCTAGATTATGACGTCACGTATTCCATCAAAGCAGTCTTCCCTGTCGGTGACTGGTTAACGGACTGTCATCACAATCCTCATGTCAGAGCCAACCTTGGGGCTTGGGCTAGTATAAAAACAGCATTTCGTAGTCGTCAAGAGCCCTGTATTTTTTTAGTACCTACGCACACAGGTAAAGAGTAAGAGAGAAGCAATTACAGTGAATGCAAAAAAGTGTCTTCACAACTTGCATTGGCGGATCCAGAACGGCGTTTTTTTTTGAGGGAGCAAATCCCCAAAAGTCTCACAATTCTGAAAACTCATCGGATTTCGCTTGCTTACAGTGTTGGAAAAGTTCACGTTTGTTGGTTCCATATACACCAACACATTTTGTACTCCCAAATTGTGACTGGTAAAAAATGATTTTTTTGTACTCAGAAATATTTATTGTTTATTAACTAATAAAAGAGTTTGTTGCAGAGAAAACTTGTTCATAAAAGGTTGACATCTGGCTTGGAAAGTTGGACTGAATTGTAGCCAACACCACAATTACCTCCATCCACCCACTGCCACTGGATTAAAATAAAAGCTTAGGCAAAGACAAACCCAAGTCCCAACTTGAACTATTAACAAACCAAACAAAGTTATAAAGTTTCCTTGAACAAACACAACTCACAAGGCAAACACTGTCAGCAAAAACTCCACTGTGCCCTTCACACAAGTTATTTGCGCTGAAAGCGTCACATTCGGTAAAGAGTTGGCAATTAATTTATTGTAACATCGCAACACAACAGCCACAGCGTAGAGGCCGGGGAATATAATATAGATCGCTGACGGTCTGCTAACCCCCCTCCTCCCCCCCACCCCGGGTCAACAACTTGACAGCTGATGGCCCGCTACCCCTCCTCCCCACTCAACAACTTTTTGGAAATATGCCACTGGATTTGCTCCCCCCTCTACAACCCACGGATCCTCCCCTGACTGATTTTGTCATTAGTCCTTGATTTTTTTAAATAAAAATAGAGATAGACGAATTGTAGTTCCTGATGACCTTGTCATACCTCATGAGTTTCAAATCGATCATTCCAAAACTCTGTCTGTGGTAGTGTTCTGATTGGTTTTTGAGGTAGGGTCACTTAACGTGACCTGGTGACCTGACCTGACATGACCCTGACATAAAATTTAGTCAGAAGATGCAAAAGAGATGTATCAATAGCTGTGCCAAATTGCATGGTGCTGCGTGGAACGGTTCCAGAGATATCGACCTGAGAGACTGACAAGAGTACAACTATTGGGAGTACAAATGTAATTGGAGTAGGTCCCTATGCCACAACACAGTGTGAACTACTCCAATTGCCCCACCAATTATTCTGCAGCCTCAGAAGGAGAACAAGTACTCTGTAAAAGAATAACAATTACTTTGCTGACGGCAAAACGCACTGGGATGCTGTTATCTCTGTAACATGTTGACTCACATTTGTGACGTCAGAAGCCTATTCGGTTTTGACCAATCGACTAGCTTGATTGAGAGCTGGACCAGTATGGATAGCCGTTAGCTCCCTTGTGCCTGTGACGCTTGCCATTCGCTCATAGAATAGTAGCGAGTAGTGAAACTACACCCTTTGTCATTGTTTATTGGTGACACACACCAATGAGTTGTGATTACTGATTATTGTGGGGTTGATCTCACGGTGGGTATTTTTTTGAGTAGCATTGAAATAGTATAAATTATATGATATGAAGGCCAGTTCGTGATTTGAAATGTTATTCGGTTGGAGAGCCAGACTGGAAAAAACCCCACTAAAAGTGACTCATTTTACATGGACAAATTTCCTGGTTATGACCGTCAGGCCCCATGTTGATGTAACGGTTTTCTGGCATTGTTCTGAATTGTTGTCCTGAAAAAGAAAATGTGTGCTTAGGTAGGTATACATTGCTTTTCTGCATGAATGCATAGGTACTTACTAAGAATTGTCAGCACTGGGGAATTTAAAATCTGGGGAATTTAGTTTTGTAGTTTATCATTCATCATTATTCATTAGTATATCAGTATTTATTTTTGGCCTACCATCAGGTTATTTTTGTACTCTTTGTTTGCAAAGATATGTAATCCTCCACCAACGAAAACAAGTAGAATTCCCACCCTGCTGGCTTATGCATTGATAGCTGATGTAAAACAAACTTTCCTTAGTAAAAGTTGCTTAGATTTTCTTCTATATCAGGAAAGTGTCAATGTTGTGCCTATTTCAGGGGGGCATGGCCGCTTTGCCCCCTGGATCCGCCAGTGCCAACTTGAACTTGAACTTATTCCATTTACATTTTGACACATTTTAAAAAATATAAGGAGGTTGTCAATTATCGTTATTCCTCATACAAATTATATTGGCAGCTAGTTAGGTAGGCTGGTAATAGTTCAGTAATTCACCTCCCCAGCTAACACGCGCCCTGGAGGTCCTCTGATAATTACACGCCTTGGAGGTCCTCTGATAATTACACGTCCTGGAGGAGGGGGGGGGGGGGGGCGGATTTTGCCCCTCCCATATGATCTTGAAAACCATGCAACGTAGCGACAAGCAGAAAACGACGTTGGATAGCTTGAGACAGGCTCTTTCAAAAGTATTTTGTTCATTTTTTTCTCAGGTAATATTGAGGTCACCAGAGGTCATCAAGGGTCAGATTTTCAAGTTTTCATGACTTCGCTTCAAACAGCCCCAAATATCTCGGGAACTATGATTGTTAGCAGCAAATGGAAAAAAGCAATTGCAAGCCCTTGAAAAATGCAATTGACAAAGGTGTCCTCAGATTTGAGCTCAGGTCAATAGTTTCGGCTCCAGAGGTCATCAAATGTCAAAAAGGTGCTATTTTTGCAAAACTGTTTTACGCAAATAATTTGTACCTAGTAAAGATAAAGCAAGTGTTTACGCCATCACGTTTGTCTCGTCAAGGAGCTTCAAATCATATTCATGATGATCGGTTTTGGTCAACTGAGAAACATGACCGCACGTCAAGGTCAAGTGGTGACCCAAGTTGGTCATGTTGCATATTGGGAGACGTGTCTCGACAAGACAAACACATTGGTACCATTTTCTCTTCTCCATCTTCATTATGTCGATAGTTATCGACAAAATAGTGTTGGAAGTCACACAATTGACCTGACCTTAGGTCACCGATATTATAAATCCGAGATTAACAAATTGTTGGTACCTTATGAAGTCCTGCAAGATTGAAACCAATCGGCGTAAAACTGTGGCTGTGGTACTACTGCAAACGTTTTGGAGTTGTGGTCATCACATGACCTGGTCTGGTGACCTGACCTGAGATGACCTGAGGCCAAGAATTTTAAATAATGTGGGAAGTTCATTTCTGAACAGGTGTGCAAAAAACGGTGGCGCTGCGCGCCGCCGTTTTTACGCTATCCTAAAAAAATCGGAGGGGTGGGCGGATTTCGCCCCCTCCCCCCTCCAGGGTGCGTGTTAATGGTGTTCTTGAGGTCCCTAATAGAAGAAGAGAGTATTATTACGACAGACAGAAAAGTGTACCAGTAATACCAAAGCTATTAGCTATGACCACCAAAAAGGATACATAATCGACCCTGATCTAACCTTTACAACAATTACGGTCGCAGAGACCCACGTTTAAAACGCTCTGCGTGCATTCACACTCTGCGCCACAGAACCTACCAGGGGGCTGTCACCCCGGACCCCCCCCCCCCCAAACCATCTTGTAGACAGACAGTATTGTAGACATACCCACTTTTCAGTCTGTCATAATATTACCATCAGCTGACTACTCTTCTTCTATTAGGGACCTCAAGAACACCATAAACTGGGGTGAATTACTGAACTAATACTGGTAGGCTCTACCTATTAATTTTACTACACATTTTTAAAGGAAATAGTTTACCTTGGACATTTTTCCCAAACACAATTTGATCATATTTTTTAATACAATTTCTTTTTATATTGTCAAAAATGGTCTTATATCACACCAATCAGGACAGAAGGCCATACATTATTATTGTTTATCAAAACTATATGCATACTCTCTGAGTCAGAGTCCTCACATCACACAAATGAAAAAAATGGTTCAGCCAATCAGATTCAAAAGTAGTCGCGTAAGGAAATTGTTCCGCCGCTGGCAAAATTTTTGTTCTGCTGCAGGGAAATTTTTTGTTCCACGAACTTAGATCGTGGAACCACTTTTCTGACACTGCACCAGCTGCAAGCTGATTGGCTGATGGTATAGCCTCTGCCTGGGCACAGGCTCCAGCACCACATTCTTTCGCCAGCACCACATTCCTTCGCCAAACAAATCAAATATATTCAGCTGGAGTCTTTTCAGTCAAGAAAACTTGCAGATAGGGGTTTCCCAACATGGGCTACAAAACTGCTATCTCAGTTTAAGGCTAATGTTGAAGGTGAACTATTTCCTTTAAGTGAGCTGGATTGCCTAGGTACCTAGCCAGTTCTTTTTATGTTTTTGTATGTTGGGTAAAAGGGTAACATAACAGTGGGGCTGGTATCGACTGTTGCAAGAAAATCAAGGTTCAAAGTTACTATCACTGTTGTTGGTCTGGAGTCATATGGAAGTCTGTATGACGTCACCATAATAATATTTGTGAGTACAAGATGGTCTGGGGGGGAGGGGGGGGGGGGGGGTTCTGGGGACGACAGGCCCCCTGTAGGGCCGCAGCACAGCAAGCAAATGTGAGCGGAGCGTTCTAAACGTGGGTCCCTGCTGCTGTAATTGCTGTAAAGGTTGGGTCAGGTTTGATTATGCTATTACTAATATTACTAATAGCAAACAAACCTGACCTAACCTTTACAGCAATTACGGTCACACGTGTGTTTAGAATGCTCCGCTCGCTGCACTGCAGCCCTAACAGGGCTGTCATCCACCCAGACTATCTCGTAGACTGCCGTAAATATAAATCTGGTGACGCCATACAGGCTTTCATATGACTCCAGACCAACAACGGTGGTAGTAACATTGAACCTTGATTTTCTTGCGACGCCGGCCGCGACAGTGACACCAGCCCACCGATACCGGGTAACAGTCCAATCTTCAGTCACATCCTTACTTCAGACTCTTCATGCTATCAGAGTGCAGACTATACTGATGCACAGAGCTTTGGTGTGTCAGTATTGTTTACATTATGATAGTATGAAGTCAGAGGTTAGGATGTGTCTGGTGTTGCAGCAGGCTACCCTACACACCCATTTGAACATTCTGAACTGTCATTTCACGGGCAGTGACATAGGGTCAATGACTGTAACCTCAGATATGTCAAACATCTGACTTTTCATGGGCATCAATTCAGAATGTAGATGATACAGATTACAGATGCACTAAAGTGCTGATAGTTTACCAGTGCCATAGTGCATTGGTATTGTCAAGGCTATACAACAGGCATTGGCTACGTTCTGATAGTAGCATGAAGTCGGATGTTTATATGTGACTGAAGATTTGATCTTTATTCTTTACCCTATGTGAGGTCATTTGAATGAACCAGTTTCAGGATTCTTACAAATTCTAGTTGGTATGTTTGAAGCACAAGGTATTGGTGAGGAGATTCATAAACATAAATGAAAAGTTGAACAACTTTTTGTTATGCTTATGCATTTTATGTTTATAGAACTTCTTTACCTACTTCATTGTCAGAATGTTTAAATAGAATGGCAATTGGTAAGGTAACCTTACATTACAAATATTGGCAAGTTACAGCCACCTGGCAACATTTTTCAGAATTCTAGCCAATGAAATCCTGTCTCCGAAATTTGCTACAGCAAATGACCAGATGAAACGAAGGCAGAAGTCTATCGAGTGAATTGTCAGATGGTCTATCATTTATGAGTGAAACAAATACCCTCTTAGACAAATGCGTAGAACAAACTACAACAACAAATATGATATCCAACCTCAGATATCACAAGCTTTTCATTGTTAATTTACTTTCCATATACAAACTATTTGTTCTAGAGTTAGAGGGGAAAGTTCAGAGCCTTTCACAGTGCTTCGATTGACAAGAACTGTATCAGGGTACAGATTGAACTCATTTTTGTTTCCTCAGTCTATTCATGAAACCATCCTCAGTGTATTAATTGAACAATCTCACTTATGTCAATGATGTAGCCATAAACTTGGCACCTCCTACATGAAGTTGTTGCTCTTATAAACTGTAGAATAGGAAAGCCACATTCCTCCTTTGATAAACATTCTTTGAGTTATTACATGTTTGCCCCCACCAAAGCATGCATGTTGAACCCTCGCCAGTGCAGCGTCCGATATCTACGTGAGCGTACAGAGGGGTACAACCCCCCCCCCCTGGTGTTTCGCCGCTAATTAAGCTAGAGCTTCGATTTAAAAAAAAGCGTGTTGCTTGTGACGAGAGGAAGCCGCTGATACCCGATTTTAAGATCCTGTGTCATTAGGTGGCCTCTGAGGTCATGTAAATGACCCGGATGTCGTCCAAATCGCAAATGCGTAGAAATGGAATTTAATCGAGCTAGAATCGTGAATGAGCATATAGTTATGAAAAAATGGATGCCAAATTTGAAATCAGCATCACCAAATGTCCTAGAAACAACCAGATTCCAAAAAGGTCATCTCAGGTCATCGGAGGTCAGTGAACAGTGAGGGGCGGAGGTCAGTGAGGGGGGGGGGGAGGAGAGGGGAGGGAGGGATCCGCCCCCCTGTACTGACGAGGGTTAATGCAACATCTTTTTTTGTAAGCAAAATGCTCGCTTTGTGTGATGACTTCTTTATTTGGGGGTATTCACTGGAAACTGAGTTAGCAAATCCAATGCTTCCTCTCCCTTTTCAGACTCAGTGGCTGGCACCATCATCCTGCATCTGCTGCTGCCATCACACGAGGCGTTTCATCACACTCCCCTCCACTGCGTGCGCACCACACAGGACCATGTGGCCCGTGCTGCTGAACGTGCTGCGCGCCTACGCACCGGTCATCACCCTGCCGGCGGCCGCGCTGATCGGCTTCATCGGCTACAACCTGGAGAGCCTGTTCGATCGCAGCACGCCGGCGCCGCTCGAGGGCGTCAAGGACAGCCGCGAGGAACGCCGACTGGGCGACAGCACCGCCGTGGTCGCGCTCAAGGACCGCTCATTCGTGCCGCGCACCGTGTTCGAGAAGAACGTGTCGCCGACGCTAAAGCCGACCTGAGGCTGTCGAGGTAGGGGACTATCAAGTGAGGGCTGGAGATGATGGGAGTGTTTCATTTGTGATAGGATGAAATATGGTGGCCGAGTATTTTGTAAAGGTTTTAATGTGTCTTGGGTCGGTGAATGGCTGATGGGTTGGTCGATATGCAGTGCACATACTGTCGACTTGAAAGCTGATTGATATCTGATTTTGGATGGGGAATTCAAAGCTAGTCATTTGTGAGAACTTCAAAAAGATGGCTGGTGGCTTCTAAGTTAGACAAGGAATGCTGAGCAAGTGAAACATCTCAATACATTACAGTGTGTGTGTGGTAAAAACGTATGTTATGCTGTAAACGCGTCACATGCTTCCATCATCTTATGCTTCCATCACTTACGGGTAGAGCAAAATGTGGCGCCATGAGTTTTTGCGTTTTTAAATATGTTTGTTTGAAAGGTGTCTGATTTGCCCTTAGGCCGTTTTCTCCACTTGGCTTGATGGGGACATGCTGAAGCGATGCCGGGAATGAGACTTGTAAACGAGTATTTTTTTTAATGAATCGATTCATCAGTGATTCCCGTGAAACCTCAATGATTTGATTATGAAAATTACCATTCAGCGTAACCGTAAAGTGAATCGATTCACCAGTGCCGGCTCGATTCACGGCTCAGCGCAAATGATTCAACTTTGATTCTGATTCTGATTTACGGTCCACGTGCAATTATTGACAGATAGTGGATTCGTAATATCAATGTTATGCTCTGCAGTCTTCTCCCAGGTAATTATGATCTTGGTAGCTAAGCAGGTAATATGTATGATAGCCTAAATCAGGCATCATGAATGCTCTGTTGGCAGGGTTTATCACATGAACTACCAACAGTGCCTGCGCCCTGCCTAGTACCTACTTCGTACAATATGAAACTCATATTTTTTATTCGCACAATCGATTTGAATTGATTCATTTGGTGATTCTACGCAGCGCCAATGATTCAACTCATAATTGACATTGATGTTTGTGTAAAATGAATGCATTCACCTGTGATTCTTCGTCAAATGATGTGATTCTTGAATCGTTAGTCGATTCACCGTGAATCGTTTACAAGTCTGCCGGGAATACACTGTTGTAAACAGTCTTCCTATTATGTGCAATGAGATAGATGCAATATATGATGCGTACTTGTTGAAAAAACTGTATGACATCAGCTTTAGATAGTCCGCAGTTGTTAACATATTTTATGTCGCTAAATTTTGCATGGGCACCAAACAATCTACAGAAGATCAAAGATGCATGCAACCAGCCAGTTGTTACCAAATTAAGCGCATTCACGATTTAAAGGATGACATGTTCGTTTATTTCAACACAAATAAAAAATAAACTCATTTCCATGTTAGGACTAACACGGACAACCAAGCGCAAGACCCCAACACAGACCACCTTCCATACGAGCTGCATATTGTCGCTTGAGGAGGGAACCCATGCTCATACCCATTTCACCTCATCTATAGATCATCTCATCGCCATGTAAGCAACATCAGTAGAAGGGCGGCCGCCTGCTAACAACGCTATTCATCAGGGTTTCCTGATGTCGCACCGAATCATGCTTGTTATTGCAACGAGCTGTCTCCGAGAAAAGAAAGAATACGCACCCTCGAATCACTCGAGAGACGATTCTTGCACTCGAAGGTTGCCCATTACTGGCTGACACCCCGATTTTTAAACAGTATTTATCACGTCCATTTCACAATTCCAAACACGCGTGCATTTAGAACATGATGTTCGCATGCGGGACATATTCCACCTTGTCTGCATGTGAAATGTGGCTTTTTAACCAAAAGTCATTGTCGTGTATAACCCGCAGCACATTGTCATCGACGATGCACATTTGCTCGCACGTGGGGCGTATATACTATGTTGCCATGTCGCTCACGGGGCCTGGCTTCTCACTGGAATCCTGCGCTCGTATTCAATTTATCGGTGTCGTTTTAGATACTGGCGCAGCCAAGTGCCCATAAAGCTGGCATTACGATTCAGTACGCTCACCCATTCCCTACTGTTTAGGTGCAGCTGTCACCGGAGCATCTAACGCACTTCAGAATGTAACAATAACTGCAATGCGAGCTAAGACAGAAATCCTACAATATCCTTTGGAGCAGCTTCAAGGCGTGTAAGTTTCGGCGCTGGCAGCCGACGCATAACTGGTAGCAGAACTATTGCGGCAATACTCTAGCTAGGCTCTAGCTAGAGCCGCCTCAGCGCAGTAGTGGGCGCGTAGATCCCTCTGCTTTATATTCTTATGCTTTCGATGCTGTAGCCGCCAGTGTTGTATTCCCACAGCTTCAGAGTATGTAGACGATTGGACGGCGTTCTTCCGCCGACAAGTATGCAGTTCAGACGCTGGGGTTGTTATCCCTTCGCTTCAGAGTATGTAGACGTTGGGGTTGTCGTTCCTCATGGAGAGCTGCGCCTCGTGCAGGATGCGCAGGCGCGGTCCGATGGGCACGCCGAGCTTCTGCAGCCGCTCCTCGGTCATGTACGGCAGCTCCAGCATGCCGATCCGCTCGCGCTCGAACAACGTCGCGTACTTCTGCCGGGGGAGACGGCAGAGACCGAGGTGTCAGAACAGCCGCAATAACCAATCACCATGGCATGGATAAGGTGCAGAGCTAAGTATGTTTCGCCGACACACATCTTAATCCCGCTATAGCATTTGTACCAGCTAGACAGGATTTAGCGTAAGAAGGAGTCATATTTTCCACGCAACAAGGACGTACAACGTTCCTGTTGGCGTAATTTAACAAATTATACGTCTTGTTCGACAATTTATCAGGATGTTGAACGCGAGTTATACTTGACTATGTCCCCTTGCACCATTGTCCATTATATAATCCAGGGAACACCCCTTCCCCGATACATTCACGTTCATTCTCCCCGCCCATCCCACCTCGTATCCGACCTGGTTATCTAATCCAGGGAACACCCCTTCCCCGATACATTCACGTTCATTCTCCCCGCCCATCCCACCTCGTATCCGACCTGGTTATCTAATCCAGGGAACACCCCTTCCCCGATACATTCACGTCCATTCTCCCCACCGATCCGGCCCATCCCACCTCGTATCCGACCTGGTTATCTAAGCCAGGAAACACCCCTTCCCCGATACATTCACGTCCATTCTCCCCACCGATCCGGCCCATCCCACCTCGTATCCGAGCTGGTTGAGGAAGATCCGCAGCAGGGGCGGCTCGTCGCCGAAGAACCGGGTCAGTTTTCGCACGCGCGGCGGGTGGGTGAGCGACACGCATGCGGACCGGAACGCGCCGAAGTCGGCACCGGGCCGCGGGCCGCCGGACGAGCCCTGCCGCAGCTGCGCCAACTCTGTCCGTATCGACTCCATCTCCTGTACAGTAGGAATTCAGTTAGCAAACGAGATGTGTTTTTGTAGTAAGTAACAGATGATCACTGTTAACATAATTCGAACTTATTGCGGTACATTCATAACAAAATAAGAAGTCGGTTGTCTACGTTAATGTAGATTTGATTGATGAAGACCGTGGTCATAGAAAGACTGGCAGCATCCATGCTCTTTTTGTCACAGACGGGGGACGAAGGCACTGCGATTATTGTCTACCCAGGCAATCACTGAAGACTTCTATAACCGTTCATGCATAAGGATTTTATGAGTCGGGGGTACGTGACTTTGACACATAGACAACAAACATGGCATTACATCGACTAGTTCAGCAGCTGCAAAACGGCCCCTGATCTCTGTGATGACGATTCGCTGATGTTTCGAGCGTCTCGGATGGTTCCCTGTCTCCGACATGAGCCACTGACCTGGAACATGAGGTGCTGTGTCCTCATCTCTGACGACAGGTGCGCCACACTCCGCGCCAGCGTGACCACGTGACTCTCCAGGCGCTGGAACCGTTTGTTGATGCCCTGCCAAGGAGCGGAGGCACGTTCAAATGTGGCTATGGAACAGTTGACACTTCCCTTCGCCGCTGCCTGTTGAAAGCTTCGGTTGATAATATGCGATAGGAAACAGCCAGTTCGATTTCACGATTTTCATCGACTTTCAAGTCCACCCATATACATCGAATCAGCACTCTATAGTCATCAGCCTGTTTTATCTGCCTTACCCTGGGGTTGAGCATGTCATTCTATCTTACCCTGGAGTCCCTGAGCTGTTTGCGGTCGTCTCGCCGCCGGTCGCGGCTCGGTTTGCCGCCAATGGAGGATGGCAGCGAGGAGATGCTGCTGCCCGGCCGCAGTCTGCCGGCGGTGACCCTGGCCGGTCGGCCCGGCTGGCCCGGCTGGGCCGACTGGCCCCGCTTCTGACCTCCCAGCAGCCGCAGCACCTGTCGACATCAGCCGGCCAACAGGTCACTGGTGAGCACAGACATTGCCAGAACGACATAGATGGACACAAACACGGCCGGAACCACAGTTAGTAGGGAAACGCAACGCATGGATCTATGAATGGAAATGGTCATGTTAAACCAGGAGCATTTTTCTTCAGATGCTGCACGTGCATTGGTGCATTGAAGCTGTGGAATCTGGGGAACAGAGGTGCACCTACACAGTTAGTATTTGCCCTCACGTTCGGAACTAAAATTACTCTTCATAACTTATGTCACGTGAATTGAAATGAAAACCCACCTCCGAATACATGGTCTCCAGGCTCTGCAGCTGCCTTCGCACAGTAGGTCCGTCCACCCCCGCCTCGAGGACAGTGGACTCGTCCGTGCTCTGTTCGGAGGTCTGATCCAGCGCCGACTCCAGGTCCAGAGAGGCGAGGTCGCCTCCGCTGTCGTTCGCCTGACCGATGACGCCGAGCGACCCTGGACCAACGCACACAGACGTTACAGATTGGCCGTGGATGGTCTAAGCCCTGGAGAAAGCATGCCAAAGCTTAACAGTCGTTGTCCGATCACTAGTCCGGGAAGTGTAGCGTTTTAGTGGTACCTAGACCTTTACAACTGGTGTTCAGAATGTTTCCACAAACAAAGGGTTCCATCCATCTCAAATCAAATATAGCATTGCAGCTGGCGCCTGGCAATGGGCGAACTACGACTTCGGAATATCACCACCCGGGGAATAAAACATCGCACATATTTCGACATCTTCCGACTTACCAACTCTCGCAGATCCTCTTTGCCGGGAACGCTCGCGGGCATCGCGACCCGTCGTCGGAGACTCCTTGCTACCGCGCGGCGCCCAGCCGTGGCTCTGGCTCTGGCTCTGGCTCTGTCTGTTCCGAGGCGCAGAGCCAGAGCCTATCCGACTGGCGACGATCTGACCCCCAGGCGCGGCTGCGTCCTCGAGAAGGTCGGGCTGGTTGGGACCGGCAGAGGGCCTGAAGGGAGCGCGGCTCCCCAGCCGGGGAGTTCCGGCGGGGGAGCGTGGCGGGGAGCCGTCCAGGGCCGGCAGGGGCGGCGTGGAGGGGACGCCCACGGGGGCCGAGGTCAGGTCAGGTCGCCGCGAGCCGGGCTCCAGGATCTGACGCAGTTCCGTCTCTGTGTCAGCCCATTCCTGGTCGTTACCTGTGAAAGAAACTACCATAAAATACCACCCACGTCCTTTGTGACTGCAATTGTTGTGGACAGCTCACGCATGCACAAAATGCACATCATGCTCATTGTATGCCAAGTGTTCATCATTATCACTAAGAATTTGCAACTTCCTCACTCCTGCCCACCAGACACATGTGCCCTCACTGACCTGCGGCCTGTCCTGTGCGCTGGCTGCTGGCTTTGACCCTCGGCCGTCCCTCGGAGTCCACACTGGAGTCCAGCTGCGCCGGTACCGCCACCTGCCGGGAGTCTGCCTCGGCTGCCCTGCCGGCGGGCGGCTGGCCGCGAGGCACATCCCCTAGCCTGCTCCTGTCTCCTGCGGCCGGCTCCTGGTGCGGTCCGGAGGAGACAGCCGACCACGCCGCCATCGTGGTGGTGGCCGCCGCCGCCCTGCCCAGCGCGAACGACGAGTCTGCCGGCGGCCGGCCCTGGCTTCCCTGCCGACTCAGGTAGTGGCCCGGCGGCGGTAGTCGGGTGCCGTACGCCGGCGGTGGCGGGCGAGGCTGGGTCGCCGGCGGCGGTGGCCGCGGCTGGTGGGAGGGGAACCCCGCGGGTCGAGCTGGTCCCGAGCTGCCGGGGAATGCCGCTGGGGGGCGCTGGGGTCGCGGGTCGCCGGGCCGCAGCGCTGGACCGCCTCCCTGACCTTGACCTCCCACGCCGTAGGAACCATTGTTCATTGGCCCGGCAGCCAAGGTGTGCGGGTACTCGTGCGCCTCGTGGTACCCCTGTGCGTGGTACTCACGACCTGTCGCCGTGTACCCGTGGTACTGCTGGTCCCCGACCGGCGAGCCGTTGGCCAGGGGGCGCTGCGCCGTGCTGAGTCCACTATGCGCCCCTCCGCTGTACCGCGCCCCCAGGGAGGCCACGCGGCCCCGCGCCGGGCCGTCGGCCGACCAGGGCGGCCTGTCCCCGCCGGCAGCCAGCTCTTCCGCAGCCAGGGAGCGGACGCTGCTGCGCAGGGGAGCGCCGCGGGCGGCCGCGACCCCCACGCCCGCCGGCGGTCCTCCGTGCTCCCCCGCCCCGCCGCCGCCGCCACTGCCGCCGTGTTCAGGAGCCTGCGTCAGAGGGATGCCCCGGCCGTCTGTGTCGCCGGAGCGGCTGAAGCGGTTGGAGAGCATGTCCCTGAGGTGGTGGTACTTCTTGGTGATGCGGCCGTTTGCGGCGGCGGCGCTGACTCCGGGATCGGGCGCGCCGCCGCTGGTGGTCGCAGTTGGTGGACTGGTGGTGCCGTTGCCGCCCTGCCAGGTGTCCGCAGGTGGTAGACTGGTGGTGCCGTTGCCGCCCTGCCAGGTGTCCGCAGGTGGTAGACTGGTGGTGCCGTTGCCGCCCTGCCAGGTGTCCGCAGGTGGTAGACTGGTGGTGCCGTTGCCGCCCTGCCAGGTGTCCGCAGGTGGTGGACTGGTGGTGCCGTTGCCGCCCTGCCAGGCGTCCGTAGCGGCCAGTCTCTGTAATTTAATATGGTGTGTTATAGAATGCACTCCCATGACAGGCCAAAGCAAAGTCATCAGCAATGACTTGAATCTTCGACATGGGTTATCTTCCAACATGTCAAAACATTAAAATTTAGCTCTCTGACGAATAACGGATTTTACAAGGCAGAACAGATTCCTTGCTATGGCCATTGGAAAATGTGGGTATCCCGTATCCGCCTTTTGTGGCAGCAGTGTTACGATATCATTTTACCACTATGATTCATTATTTTCCTTCCTCAATCCATTCGATACGCGAGGTTTACATCCTGGTTCAAACTACGGTCATAAAAATGCTCATTAAGATCCCCGAGTTACCACTAGCTTCGGCAAGTCGACCAAAGTAATTGGTCAACTTCTCAACGTTACGTTGTATTCCTCCTCGAGCTAGCACGATTTCTAACAACAATCGTAGATCCTCATTCTCTGCGGCGGAGGAATGCGGCTTCAGTCATGAGCTGAGCGTAACATTCCTCGGTAATTTGTCCACTCCATTAAGATATCTCTCCCTCTCTCTCTCTCTGCCTGGGTCGTGGGTGCCGCTCGGTCCGCAATCAGACGCCAGAAGCGCCCAGACGAACGATCTCGCGCGCACATTCTGTCACGCAATTTATTTCGCTTGAACGGAATCTTGGAATGTGGCTTGTTGGTTCCCAGGCAGAGAAACACTGTCGCCTGAGGCAGGGTTTGTGAGCTTCTGAACATCCACCAGATGAACAGATATAGCCATTATAAATCCCAGACATGAGAAATGGCCACCTTTGAGGCGCTGTAAGTGATTTGAAAAGATCGAAACCCCTGACCAACACACCGTTCTGAAGTTTTCCATCCGAAGTTTACCGACCGAAGTGTCACCGGGCGAACAAAGCGTGTGCGTGTGCGTGTGCGTGTGCGTGTGCGTGTGTGCGCGTGCGTGTGCCGTACGTGCGTGTGTGCGCAGAGTACTTATATCAATGAGTAGGTTCAAGTTTGGCGACTGCCATGGCTACGTCCGCCTGGTTCAAACTATAATAAACTAACTATGTTACCACATCAACTATTTCTGGTATGGTTTTTGGAATAGTTTTCATTTTATTCTAGAATTTCAACTATATATACTATATATGGTAATCACATCGGAAAATATCTGTAAAGAAAACCAAATATATTGAATACAATTTTGTGTGTATTCGAATGTAAATGATATTTAAAGTTAATTGGTACATCCATTTTAGTGGGAAAATGTCTATAAACACCATTTTAACGATACATCACAATTAGTCGCGGGTGGCGGGCCCGCCGAGCGAGGGAGAGGGAGCAGCGACCAGCCGACTGCTCCCGGCACTGGGGACCCCGATGGGCCCTGTCGTGTAGTGTGCCAACAACCATCCGTCACCACGACAGGGTCAGTGACGCAAGACAGAGACGACCCGCTGACGCCTGCTACTCCGTCAGACCAAGCGGCGGCAGCGGCGGCGGCCGCCGGCCCATCCGACGCGGCTACCAGCGAGCGGCCGGGGCCGGCGCTCGCTGCAACCAACCGACACACCGGCCAGACCCAGCAAGCAGCGAGTCGGCCCACATCTCACACCGAGACCACGAGGCCTGCTCACACTCTCGCGATCGGCCATGCGAATGTCCGGTCGCTGATCCCGAAAATGGACTGCGTTAGTCTGACAGTGCTTGATCACGACCTTGACGTGATGTGTATCACAGAGACGTGGCTGACAGATCGTGTCACGGACAGGATATTAGTGTTTCCCGGTTACAGGCTGGTGCGCAGGGACCGGCCGACCCGGCGGTGCCAGAATCGTGCTGTGACAGCGAGCCGTGGTGGTGGTGTCGCGATATTGTACCGGGAACGCCTGAACTGCGCCGTCCCACCCATCTCCAGCGCCAGTGAAGCCTGCGAGTCGCTGTGGGTGTCGGTGAGCGGCGGTGGGCGGCGCTCGGCCACCGTGGGCGTTGTCTACCGTCCCCCGTCTCAGCCGATATTAGGAGGCCTCGACGAGATACACGACCAACTTCGCGCAGCTGTCGCCACTGGTAGACCCGTCTTTTGTCTTGGTGATTTTAACATCGACCTTCTGCGTCCTCAAACTCCCACTGTGCGCCGCTATATTTCAATTTTAAATGATTTGAACCTTTGTCAACTTGTTGTCACTCCCACCCATCTGGAACCGACCGCCACACTCCTTGACCATATAATCACCAGTATGCCGGATCTGGAGAGCGCCGTCTCGGTGCCACCGGTACCGATTGCAGACCACCTCACCACCATTCTTCGCGCGCCCTTCAGGCGTCAGCACTCGCGTCCTACGCCTTTCCGAGCTCGCCCCTGGCGCAAAGTAAATTGGGACGCGCTCAGTTTACATCTGCTGCTGTCAGACTGGGACCCGTTATACCGGGCCGCTGACATCGAGGGGAAGTTGGAGGCGTTCATGCGTGTATGGTCGTCTGCCATCGATGTGCACTGTCCCCTGAAAACTGTGACCCCACGTCGCCCACGCTCCCCGTGGTTGGAGGGTAACCACGAGCTGCGCAGTGTAATGCGTGAGCGCGACCGGGCCTACCGGGAATGGCACAGGTACGGTACGGAGACCGCCCTTATCGAGTATCGGCGGCTCCGAAACCGGGTTAAGAGTTGCTGTGCCCAGGCGAAACGCGACTTTCTGTGCGCGACCATGCTGTCTGATCGTGCGAGTTTCTGGCGCGGGATCCGTGAGTTCGCCCTTCGACCCACGAGAGGAGGCGGCGGCGCCGAGGATATGCCGATGGACCGAGCTGACGACTTCAATCGCCATTTCGCCTCAGTCGGGCCTAAGATAGCTGCCGAGCTGGCAGCCGGCTGCCACAGCGTGCCACCTCTCCCTCCGAGACCACCGTGCGTCACCACAGCCCAGCTAGTCTTAGAACCGGTGACCTTACCCATGCTTTCTAGTGCCTTGAAAGAACTGTCCTCTTCTAGGGCTGTTGGACTCGATGGTGTGCCGCTACTTGCATTGAAAAACTGTTTCGCTGTCTTAGGGCCTCACTTGCTTCATCTCGTCAACACTTCTGTCATCACTTGCGTCTTCCCAAGTGACTGGAAAATTGTCTCAGTTCTCCCTCTTCATAAATCTGGGCCTCGCGATGCTCCTGGCAATTTTAGGCCGATATCGATTTTATCAGTGTTGTCAAAATTATGCGAGAAGGTTGTATGTACGCAGTTGTCGGCGCATCTCGTTTCCCACAGCCTGTTGGCGCCTTCACAATACGCGTACAGGCCGTGCCACTCGACGGAGGATGCCGTGGTCGACGCTGTGGAATGGATGACGCGCCGGATCGACGCGGGACATGTCGTCGCCGTCACCTCCGTCGACCTTAGTAGAGCCTTTGACAGCGTTGACCACGGTGTCCTCCTGACCAAGCTACAGTGGTACGGCATCGATCCCCGATGGTTCCGGAGTTACCTCGATGGTCGGCTGCAGGTGGTGAGAGGCGGATCACTATCCCTTCCTTTATCCCACGGCGTCCCTCAGGGGTCCCTCGTGGGCCCACTCCTCTTCAGCATCTTCACGAACGACCTTGCATCGTACCTTCCTCACGGGCGTCTGGTGTCCTACGCAGACGACACCCAGCTCCTCGACTCTGCCCTCCCAGCACACCTATCCCTACTAAAATCCCGCCAGGAGGATACCATCATTGCGGTCCAATCCTACTTCACTGCCAACTCCTTAAAGATGAACCCCACCAAGACCACGCTCCTCCTTGTCGGTACTCCTCAAGCCCTTAAAAAGACTCCATCCTTTCAGCTCAACATCTCAAACCACACACTCAATCCCTTGCCGTCCGTGAAGATGCTGGGGGTCACCATGGACCGTAACTTGTCCTGGGAGGAGCACATTTCCAATTTAGTCAAAAAGTGCAACTCCATCCTGTTCTGTCTGTATAAAATTCGTCACCACCTCACACCCGAGACCCGCCAACTCCTAATCCAGACACACGTGTTCCCCCACATACTGTACTGCCTCTCCGTCTGGGGCGGGGCCGCTGACTGCCACCTCAGCCGGGTACAAAAGGTGATAAATTTCGCGGCAAGGATCGTCTCGGGTGCGCGGGGTCGTGATCATATCTCACCGATCGTGGAGTCGCTAGGCTGGCGTGGTATACGCGACCTCGTTGCGCGCCGCGACTGTATCGGCGTCTACAGAGCCTTAAACGATCCCCGCGCCCCGGCAGCGGTCCGATCGCTATTCATCCCTCGCACCGCTGTGAGTGAGCGCCTCACGCGGGCCGCGGTGGCTGGTGCTCTAGAACTGCCCGCTTTCCGGCTATCCATGTCGCGCAGGGCTTTTTCCTATAGGGCGGCCTCGTCTTGGAACCACCTGACGCCGGCCGTTATGGCCTCGCCGTGCTAAAATCCCAACTCGAAAATTGTGACGACGGTGTGTGAAAGCTTGAATTCGTTCGTTTTATTAACATAGTTACCACGATTTCTTGTGTGTGTGCGATGCGTGTTTTAAATTGTCTGTCGTGTTTTTCGTTTGTATCGCCCAACTTGTATCCTTTTCACTCG
>JAXIVJ010001153.1:92500-150722 GCA_036785665.1 Chirona hameri
TGACAGTGCCCGTCTTGGCAGCACCCCGGCACTCGTCAGAGGTGGACGGTCCCAGTGACGGTGCCCGTCTTGGCAGCACCCCGGCACTCGTCAGAGGTGGACGGGCCCAGTGACGGTGCCCGTCTTGGCAGCACCCCGGCACCCGTCAGAGGTCGACGGGCCCAGTGACGGTGCCCGTCTTGGCAGCACCCCGGCACCCGTCAGAGGTGGACGGGCCCAGTGACGGTGGCCGTCTTGGCAGCACCCCGGCACCCGTCAGTGGTCAGAGGTGGACTGTCCCAGTGACGGTGGCCGTCTTGGCAGCACTCCGGCACTCGTCAGTGGTCAGAGGTGGACTGTCCCAGTGACGGTAGCCGTCTTGGCAGCACCCCGGCACTCGTCAGAGGTGGACGGTCCCAGTGACGGTGCCCGTCTTGGCAGCACCCCGGCACCCGTCAGTGGTCAGAGGTGGACGGTCACAGTGACGGTGGCCGTCTTGGCAGCACCCCGGCACTCGTCAGTGGTCAGAGGTGGACTGTCCCAGTGACGGTAGCCGTCTTGGCAGCACCCCGGCACCCGTCAGAGGTGGACGGGCCCAGTGACGGTGGCCGTCTTGGCAGCACCCCGGCACTCGTCAGAGGCGGACGGTTCCAGTGACGGTGCCCGTCTTGGCAGCACCCCGGCACCCGTCAGAGGTGGACGGGCCCAGTGACGGTGGCCGTCTTGGCAGCACCCAAGACCCGTCAGAGGTGGACGGTCCCAGTGACGGTGGCCGTCTTGGCAGCACCCCGGCACCGGTCAGTGGTCAGAGGTGGACTGTCCCAGTGACGGTGGCCGTCTTGGCAGCACCCCGGCACTCGTCTGAGGTGGACGGGCCCAGTGACCGTGCCCGTCTTGGCAGCACCCCGGCACTCGTCAGAGGTGGACGGGCCCAGTGACGGTGCCCGTTTTGGCAGCACCCCGGCACCCGTCAGAGGTGGACGGGCCCAGTGACGGTGCCCGTCTTGGCAGCACCCCGGCACTCGTCAGAGGTGGACGGTCCCAGTGACGGTGCCCGTCTTGGCAGCACCCCGGCACCCGTCAGAGGTGGACGGGCCCAGTGACGGTGGCCGTCTTGGCAGCACCCAAGACCCGTCAGAGGTGGACGGTCCCAGTGACGGTGGCCGTCTTGGCAGCACCCCGGCACCCGTCAGAGGTGGACGGGCCCAGTGACGGTGGCCGTCTTGGCAGCACCCCGGCACCCGTCAGAGGTGGACGGGCCCAGTGACGGTGGCCGTCTTGGCAGCACCCCGGCACCCGTCAGAGGTGGACGGGCCCAGTGACGGTGGCCGTCTTGGCAGCACCCCGGCACTCGTCAGAGGTGGACGGGCCCAGTGACGGTGGCCGTCTTGGCAGCACCCCGGCACTCGTCAGAGGTGGACGGGCCCAGTGACGGTGGCCGTCTTGGCAGCACCCCGGCACTCGTCAGAGGTGGACGGGCCCAGTGACGGTGGCCGTCTTGGCAGCACCCCGGCACCCGTCAGAGGTTGACGGGCCCAGTGACGGTGGCCGTCTTGGCAGCACCCAAGACCCGTCAGAGGTGGACGGTCCCAGTGACGGTGGCCGTCTTGGCAGCACCCCGGCACTCGTCAGAGGTGGACTGTCCCAGTGACGGTGGCCGTCTTGGCAGCACCCCGGCACCCGTCAGAGGTGGACGGGCCCAGTGACGGTGGCCGTCTTGGCAGCACCCCGGCACCCGTCAGAGGTGGACGGGCCCAGTGACGGTGGCCGTCTTGGCAGCACCCCGGCACTCGTCAGAGGTGGACGGGCCCAGTGACGGTGGCCGTCTTGGCAGCACCCCGGCACTCGTCAGAGGTGGACGGGCCCAGTGACGGCGGCCGTCTTGGCAGCACCCCGGCACTCGTCAGAGGTGGACGGGCCCAGTGACGGTGGCCGTCTTGGCAGCACCCCGGCACTCGTCAGAGGTGGACGGGCCCAGTGACGGTGGCCGTCTTGGCAGCACCCCGGCACCCGTCAGAGGTGGACGGGCCCAGTGACGGTGGCCGTCTTGGCAGCACCCAAGACCCGTCAGAGGTGGACGGTCCCAGTGACGGTGGCCGTCTTGGCAGCACCCCGGCACTCGTCAGAGGTGGACGGTCCCAGTGACGGTGGCCGTCTTGGCAGCACCCCGGCACCCGTCAGTGGTCAGAGGTGGACTGTCCCAGTGACGGTGGCCGTCTTGGCAGCACCCCGGCACTCGTCAGTGGTCAGAGGTGGACTGTCCCAGTGACGGTGGCCGTCTTGGCAGTACCCCGGCACTCGTCAGTGGTGGACGCTCCCAGTGACGGTGGCCGTCTTGGCAGCACCCCGGCACCCGTCAGAGGTGGACGGGCCCAGTGACGGTGGCCGTCTTGGCAGCACCCCGGCACTCGTCAGAGGTGGACGGTCCCAGTGACGGTGGCCGTCTTGGCAGCACCCCGGCACCCGTCAGTGGTCAGAGGTGGACTGTCCCAGTGACGGTGGCCGTCTTGGCAGCACCCCGGCACCCGTCAGAGGTGGACGGGCCCAGTGACGGTGGCCGTCTTGGCAGCACCCCGGCACTCGTCAGAGGTGGACGGTCCCAGTGACGGTGGCCGTCTTGGCAGCACCCCGGCACCCGTCAGTGGTCAGAGGTGGACTGTCCCAGTGACGGTGGCCGTCTTGGCAGCACCCCGGCACTCGTCAGTGGTCAGAGGTGGACTGTCCCAGTGACGGTGGCCGTCTTGGCAGCACCCCGGCACTCGTCAGAGGTGGACGCTCCCAGTGACGGTGGCCGTCTTGGCAGCACCACGGCACCCGTCAGAGGTGGACGGGCCCAGTGACGGTGGCCGTCTTGGCAGCACCCCGGCACTCGTCAGAGGTGGACGCTCCCAGTGACGGTGGGCGTCTTGGCAGCACCCCGTCAGTGGTCAGAGGTGGACGGTCCCAGTGACAGTGGCCGTCTTGGCAGCACCCCGGGACCCGTCAGTGGTCAGAGGTGGACGGTCACAGTGACGGTGGCCGTCTTGGCAGCACCCCGGCACTCGTCAGAGGTGGACGGTCGCAGTGACGGTGCCCGTCTTGGGAGCACCCCGGCACCCGTCAGAGGTGGACGGGCCCAGTGACGGTGCCCGTCTTGGCAGCACCCCGGCACTCGTCAGAGGTGGACGGTCCCAGTGACGGTGCCCGTCTTGGCAGCACCCCGGCACCCGTCAGAGGTGGACGGTCCCAGTGATGCTGCCCGGGGCGAAGCCGCGGGGCTGAGCTCTGATCAGACTCCGGGGCCGGCGTCTCGGACGGTTTGTGGTGTCGGAGCGTCACGAAGGGCGGCGGCTGGCGGGCATCCGTGAAATCGGTAACAATGGGCCGCCGCCGGACCGGCATTCCACGGCTAAGGTGCGTCATATCACAGAGAGTGGAACGGGCAGGCGGTCACCGGTCACTTCACAGCGTGGCAGGCAGCGGTCACCGGTCACTTCACAGCGTGGCAGGCAGCAGTCACCGGTCACTTCACAGCGTGGCAGGCAGCGGTCACCGGTCACTTCACAGCGTGGCAGGCAGCGGTCACCGGTCACCGGTCACTTCACAGCGTGGCAGGCAGCGGTCACCGGTCACTTCACAGCGTGGCAGACAGCGGTCACCGGTCACTACACAGCGTGGCAGGCAGCGGTCACCGGTCACTTCACAGCGTGGCAGGCAGCGGTCACCGGTCACTTCACAGCGTGGCAGACAGCGGTCACCGGTCACTTCACAGCGTGACAGGCAGCGGTCACCGGTCACTTCACAGCGTGGGCCAACGTGCTGTCACACCGTGTGATTGGCTGGGATAGCGTGCTGTCACACCGTGTGATTGGCTGGGATAGCGAGCTGTCACACCGTGTGATTGGCTGGGATAGCGTGCTGTCACACCGTGTGATTGGCTGGGATAGCGTGCTGTCACACCGTGTGATTGGCTGGGATAGCGTGCTGTCACACCGTGTGATTGGCTGGGATATCGTGCTGTCACACCGTGTGATTGGCTGGGATAGCGAGCTGTCACACCGTGTGATTGGCTGGGATAGCGTGCTGTCACACCGTGTGATTGGCTGGGATAGCGTGCTGTCACACCGTGTGATTGGCTGGGATAGCGTGCTGTCACACCGTGTGATTGGCTGGGATAGCGTGCTGTCACACCGTGTGATTGGCTGGGATAGCGTGCTGTCACACCGTGTGATTGGCTGGGATATCGTGCTGTCACACCGTGTGATTGGCTGGGATAGCGTGCTGTCACACCGTGTGATTGGCTGGGATAGCGTGCTGTCACACCGTGTGAAATGCTGGGATAGCGTGCTGTCACATCATGTGGAATGCTGGGATAGCGTGCTGTCACACCGTGTGATTGGCTGGGATAGCGTGCTGTCACACCGTGTGAAATGCTGGGATAGCGTGCTGTCACATCATGTGGAATGCTGGGATAGCGTGCTGTCACACCGTGTGACTGGCTGGGATAGCGTGCTGTCACACCGTGTGATTGGCTGGGATAGCGTGCTGTCACACCGTGTGATTGGCTGGGATAGCGTGCTGTCACACCGTGTGACTGGCTGGGATAGCGTGCTGTCACACCGTGTGACTGGCTGGGATAGCGTGCTGTCACACCGTGTGATTGGCTGGGATAGCGTGCTGTCACACCGTGTGATTGGCTGGGATAGCGTGCTGTCACACCGTGTGACTGGCTGGGATAGCGTGCTGTCACACCGTGTGACTGGCTGGGATAGCGTGCTGTCACACCGTGTGATTGGCTGGGATAGTGTGCTGTCACATCATGTGGAATGCTGGGATCGCGTGCTGTCACACCGTGTGACTGGCTGGGATAGCGTGCTGTCACACCGTGTGGAATGCTGGGATAGCGTGCTGTCACACCGTGTGACTGGCTGGGATAGCGTGCTGTCACACCGTGTGATTGGCTGGGATAGCGTGCTGTCACACCGTGTGAAATGCTGGGATAGCGTGCTGTCACACCGTGTGGAATGCTGGGATAGCGTGCTGTCACACCGTGTGAAATGCTGGGATAGCGTGCTGTCACACCGTGTGGAATGCTGGGATAGCGTGCTGTCACACCGTGTGGAATGCTGGGGAAGCCTCCTGTCACATCATGTGGAATGCTGGGGAAGCGACTGTTCAACCGTGTGACAGGTATGGGTGGTATGCTATCAATCAGGTGTTGGACGGAATACATTTTAGTTGACTGGGTACGTCAGAAATTTTGGGTCAAGACATTGCCAGGTCGAAACATGACAAGCAAAGACACCTGGACTCGCCCTTTGTCCCCCCCCCCCCTCCGATTATTATGGCGTGCGACCTCATCACGGAACGTTAAACTTGATGACACTAATTTCGGTCACCTTCCTGAAATTACACAATCGAATGGTAGGGCCATGGTTCAGGCAACATGCGCTCCTAGGCGAGGGGCCCTGATCCTGGAAAAATACAGCAACAAAAACATCGCATTTTGTAATGACTGATATTCCCAAGTGTACCTTTAAAGGACAGTTGCATACCAGCCAAGGTTTATGGAACATAAGAGCTCACGTTTGTTAGGAAATAACTCAAGTCGGCAGCGGCTCACCCTATGTGCCATCCCTGAAAGCGGAACTCTGATGTGTTGGAATCAAGAATTACGGCAAATTCTTTGAATATCCCACATTCCTATCGGCTTTGAGGTGGTCGTACGAAGGCCAGTTTATGTTTATAGCCGCACCGGAGGGCAGGCGGGAGGCGCTGAGGGCAGGTAGGGAGCGCTGAGGACAGGTAGGGAGTGCTGAGGGAAGGTAGGGAGTGCTGAAGGAAGGTAGGGAGTGCTGAGGGAAGGTAGGGAGCGCTGAGGACAGGTAGGGAGCGCTGAGGGCATGTAGGGAGCGCTGAGGGAATGTAGGGAGCGCTGAGGGAAGGTAGGGAGCGCTGAGAGAAGGTAGGGAGCGCTGAGGGAAGGTAGGGAGCGCTGAGGAAAGGTAGGAGCGTTGAGGGAAGGAAGGTAGGGAGCGCTGAGGGAAGGAAGGGAGCGCTGAGGGAAGGTAGGGAGCGCTGAGGACAGGTAGGGAGCGCTGAGGGAAGGAAGGGAGCGCTGAGGGAAGGTAGGGAGCGCTGAGGACAGGTAGGGAGCGCTGAGGGAAGGAAGGTAGGGAGCGATGAGGGAAGGAAGGGAGCGCTGAGGGAAGGTAGGGAGCGCTGAGGACAGGTAGGGAGCGCTGAGGGAAGGTAGGGAGCGCTGAAGGCAGGTAGGGAGCGCTGAAGGCAGGTAGGGAGCGCTGAGGGCAGGTAGGGAGCACTGAGGGAAGGTAGGGAGCGCTGAGGACAGGTAGGGAGCGCTGAGGGAAGGTAGGGAGCGCTGAAGGCAGGTAGGGAACACTGAAGGCAGGTAGGGGACGCTGAGGACAGGTAGGGAGCGCTGAGGGCATGTAGGGAGCGCTGAGGGCATGTAGGGAGCGCTGTGGGCATGTAGGGAGCGCTGAGGGCATGTAGGGAGTGCTGAGGGCATGTAGGGAGTGCTGAGGGCATGTAGGGAGCGCTGAGGGAATGTAGGGAGCGCTGAGGGAAGGTAGGGAGCGCTGAGAGAAGGTAGGGAGCGCTGAGGGAAGGTAGGGAGCGCTGAGGAAAGGTAGGAGCGTTGAGGGAAGGAAGGTAGGGAGCGCTGAGGGAAGGAAGGGAGCGCTGAGGGAAGGTAGGGAGCGCTGAGGACAGGTAGGGAGCGCTGAGGGAAGGAAGGGAGCGCTGAGGGAAGGTAGGGAGCGCTGAGGACAGGTAGGGAGCGCTGAGGGAAGGAAGGTAGGGAGCGATGAGGGAAGGAAGGGAGCGCTGAGGGAAGGTAGGGAGCGCTGAGGACAGGTAGGGAGCGCTGAGGGAAGGTAGGGAGCGCTGAAGGCAGGTAGGGAGCGCTGAAGGCAGGTAGGGAGCGCTGAGGGCAGGTAGGGAGCACTGAGGGAAGGTAGGGAGCGCTGAGGACAGGTAGGGAGCGCTGAGGGAAGGTAGGGAGCGCTGAAGGCAGGTAGGGAACACTGAAGGCAGGTAGGGGACGCTGAGGACAGGTAGGGAGCGCTGAGGGCATGTAGGGAGCGCTGAGGGCATGTAGGGAGCGCTGTGGGCATGTAGGGAGCGCTGAGGGCATGTAGGGAGTGCTGAGGGCATGTAGGGAGTGCTGAGGGCATGTAGGGAGCGCTGAGGGCAGGTAGGGAGCGCTGAGGGCATGTAGGGAGCGCTGAGGGCAGGTAGGGAGCGCTGAGGGCATGTAGGGAGCGCTGAGGGCATGTAGGGAGCGCTGAGGGCATGTAGGGAGTGCTGAGGGCATGTCGGGAGTGCTGAGGGCATGTAGGGAGCGCTGAGGGCATGTAGGGAGTGCTGAAGGCATGTAGGGAGCGCTGAGGGCATGTAGGGAGTGCTGAGGACAGGTAGGGAGCGCTGAGGGCATGTAGAGAGTGCTGAGGACAAATAGGGAGCGCTGAGGGAGGTATGGAGCGCTGAGGGAAGGTAGGGAACGCTGGGAGAAGGTAGGGAACGCTGATAATGGGGCGGGAGGTCAGAAACGGTAGGGTGCAATCGTTGTGAGGTGTGGAGCCCGGGGCAGGAACCTCCAGTGCTGTCACCGTGAGCACCAGGGCCCTCAGCTGACAATTCGATTGGTGGTGTGGTACGGTATATATTAATTGGGAATTTATATCTGATCCGGTGTTCATATGAGCTGTGAAGCAGGAAGAAGAAAGTTTGGAGCGGAAAACCGAAGCACACTTGAAGTTCGTTTGGTTTGTAGAAGTGGCATAGTCGCATATATTCCTGGAACTAGCTACCCAACCACTGTTCTGATCTATCTAAAAATTCCACTACTGGATTTAATGACTAATTTCCTCGTAAACAATTTTTTCTTAGAATATGAGACATGCGGGTGTTACAGTGACATTTGCTGTCGCTTTGTCGAAGAATGTCCCGGTTGGCGATGCCAGACCGACAGCTAGCTCCCCAGGCAGCTCGGCCCAGCGGTACGTCGGCACTCGGCAGCCCCAGACAGTTCGGCTCATCGGTACGTCGGCACTCGGCAGCCCCAGACAGTTCGGCTCATCGGTACGTCGGCACTCGGCAGCCCCAGACAGTTCGGCTCATCGGTACGTCGGCACTCGGCAGACCAAGGCAGCTCGGCCCAGCGGTACGTCGTAAGCTCTCGGCACGTTACCCCCAGTGGAACGTCGGCGGTTTTCGGCGTGGCGGCCCAGCGCGGGGTGCGGCGATGGGCGGGACGGTAAAACAATCAGGCCGAACGCACCGTTTCTGGTTTCTCTCTGGTCTCCGGAGCCGGCCTAATGACGATAAACAGCCGAGGCACCGCCCTTCGGCTGCCGTGCCGCTCCACCAGCCCCAGGAGAGGTGGAGTCGCCCGCCCACCCGCACCGCCCGCCCTCTCCACACTGCAATTACACCCAAATTGGTTTATTTGGCCGGGTGAGACGCGACGGAGCCTCCCGGGGGAGGCCGCCGGCGATCGTTGGCCGGCGGGTCCGCCGCACCGAGCCCCTGACCTTGTGACCCCACTGTCACATCGCGCTCAGCCGTGGGGCAGAGCAGTGGAATCATTCCCAAATGGGCGCAGCGGCTGTCATGATGGGAACTGTTTGTGTGGATTCCCAGTGAGTTTCGATGACTGAAAGGTTCCATTTGAAATACGGCTCACAAGGGAATTACCACACCCTGGAATTTGGCAGTGGATATGAACGATTTCAACAGTTTTTTTGTGTGTCTGAAATAGAGCGTATCTCAATTATGACGTCATTTAAATTAATATATATTTTTTAAAGAGCGCTGCCACAGCACACCCACCAATTTAAACACCATCGAATCCGAGCTCGTCGTGAACATATTCATGACTTCGGTGTGTAATTATGATGATGAGTAATTCCTGTTTCATCATGAATCATGAGGAAACTGATAACCCCCATTTCTTCTGCCAGAACGGACCCAGTGTTATAAGGATCCTCAGGAAGTCAGTGGAAATGTCACAACAGCGCATCGCAGAGGAATGCCTGAAAACGCGTACATGTACGCGAATAACTACCCCAAAATCAGAAACCTCATTTTTGGTTTACGAATGCATTACTGTGAAACGATCCGTTGAATCTGACGAGCATTTAGCATACCTACTATCGCATTTTGCAATGAGTATACTGTAGTGGATACATATTCGAGGTAAAGTGACCACCATCCACGTACCATTGTCCTTTTTAGCACAGCGTTGGCTGTAATCAACCCACTACTCAGCACAGTAAAACCAAACTATGAATCCCGGCACAAGCCATGCTAGCATGCAGATCGTGACCGTGTCGGATCTCTCAACAGCATTCCCAGCTGGCCGATCTGAGAACATCCCTCTAATAGAGCACCGTGTCGCCTGTCCCGTCGGTCAGTCCCCGAGACAGACAGAACGGGACAGAACGGGACAGAACGGGACAGAACGGGACAGAACGGGACAGAACGGGACAGAACGGGGCATGACAGGACTGGACTGGACTGGACTGGACTGGACTGGACTGGACTGGACTGGACTGGACAGGACAGGACAGGACAGGACAGGACAGGACAGGACAGGACAGGACAGGACAGGACAGGACAGGACAGGACAGGACAGAACAGGACAGAACGGGACAGAACGGGACAGAACGGGGCATGGCAGGACAGGACAGGACTGGACTGGACAGGACAGCACCGTGTCGCCTGTCCTGTCCGTCAGTTCCCACCCAATCCGCCACCTGTCGCTGCGATCGGTGTCAGCCGGCCGTGCCGCCGACTCGCGACTGTAGTTCTGTGGTGTTCCTGCGTCACTTTCCGGTGACCACAGCACCATATGTCGCTGACCGCAGGTACTACGGCGGGGGCCGCCGGGCTGGGCCTGGGACAGGGAAACGTCGGGAAGTGGCGCGATTGAAGACGGGGGACGATGACGAGGGACTGACTATTCTGTCCAATGTAGCGCTAAGCTAGCCCAATCATTTAACGAAGAAATATGCTGCGGCCACGAACATGTTACCAGGCTCCTCCTTACATACCTACCCCCTCTACTCCCACCCCCGCTCCACCCACGCAGGTGGAGCGGGATCGGCTTTACTCAATGTCACCGTCTTAGTTACAGTTAATTTATAAAATAGGCAAGATAGAAATACAATAAGCCAGTACATATCCTATCATCACAAGCTAGAATAGGTTTTTCATCAGACGACAAGTTATGCTATCTCATTCTCACCCACGTAATATCTGATGATGGGCACACGATTTGTCCCCGCGCTCACGAATACGCCATATCTGTCGAATCACTGGTCCATGCCTGCCTTCTGCCGCCCATCTAGCGTCATAACTGACATCACTCCCTGCCTTTTATTCCGTGACGCTGATGTCAACCGACGTCACCGTCAAATTACTATGATATGTCGACATCACTATGACGTCATGCTGACGTCACTTGCGTCATCCTGACAACAATGACGTCATACTGACAACAATGACGTCATACTGACAACAATGACGTCATACTGACATTAATATGACGTGATGCTGACATCACTATGACGTGATGCTGACATCAACATGACGTCATACTAACATCACTGTGACGTCACAGTGCCGCCAGGCCGTCTGTCAGTCGGAGGCGGGTCCGGAGATTGGCTGTCGGGTCGGGACGGTGGCCGGCCGACAATGGGTGTTAACAGCTCGTCAGCGGAGGCGGCACATCGAGAGACGACCCGCGTCATTAGGCAGGCGTCGTGCGGCGCGGCGCGGCGCGGCGAGCAACGGCGCGGCGCCGGGACCCGCCCGCGGCCGCCCGGTCACACGGGGTCACGACGGGTCACGCCGGGTCACGCCGGGTCACGGCGGGTCACGGCGGGGCACGGCGGGTCACGGCGGGTCGGGGCTGATCCGGTTCGGTACCGGCGTGGCGGCCGGAACGGTGGCTGGGCTGCCTGAGACCCGGGGCGGGTTCAGGTGGGACAAGCGGAGACGGGTTCAGGTGGGACCCGCGGAGGTGGGACCCGGGACGGGTTCAGGTGGGACCCGCGGAGGTGGGACCCGGGACGGGTTCAGGTGGAACCGCGGAGATGGGTTCAGGTGGGACCCGGGACGGGTTCAGGTGGAACCGCGGAGGAGGGTAATGCACGATAGACGGTGGAACTGAGTGGGAATATTGGAGGTCCCTGTTGGAAGGTTCCACTGGAGGTTCCTGTTGGAAGGTTCCACTGGAGATTCCTGTTGGAAGGTTCCACTGGAGGTTCCTGTTGGAGGATTCCACTGCAGGTCCCTGTTGGAAGGTTCCACTGGAGGTCCCTGTTGGAAGGTTCTACTGGGGAGGAGGCGTTCATGGTATGATGATGCTTTTAGTTGTCTTATATAATATTATTTTAATGACCCGGTGGAAGAGTTGTACAGGGGTACGCAATTTTATATATATTATACTGTAGATGAAGGACAGGACAGGACAGGATACGTTTTTCATGGCATGTATCACGTTGAAAGCGTAGGAACAGGGGTCATGAACCCTAATTTTCGAAAAGCTGTCATTAAGTGCTTGATAATGCATGGAAATAATTGATTTGGAAACTGGTTGTGGCACCACGTTTTCTGAGGCGATCCATCCCACTGTGCTAGTATAACGTGACGTGTGTGACGTGTGTGACGTGTGACGTGTGTCGTAACATGACGTGTGTCGACGTCTCCTTGGTATTTATCAAGTCATCGATGGTTATCTTACATTAACATTTTATTTTTGAAAGCCTTAAACGCATGCACATCATATACATTTCTCCGAAATCTGTCTGGTCCGACCATAGCGCACCAATCTTCATCTCCGCATTCCTGTAATCTCTAGTCGGCATGTTCGCCACGAATGTCTGAACATTCCGTGCAGTTGGGATCAACTCCGGCACAAAATCCGCCGGGAAATCACGAACAAAAGCGTGCTAGTCCACGCAGCCGACGTCTCGGCTGAGGTTTGCGGGGCAGGGGGGGGGGGGGGGCTCCCAGCAGCCGAGCGGTTCCGGTGGACACGCGATGCCCCCCCCCCCCACCCATCCCCACTGCTGTGTCGGTGGTGTCGGGCGGGCTGGGAGCTGGGGAGCGGCGCGGTGTGGGACAACAGGCGCAGCGGGGCGAGGTTCCGGCCCGCCCGGCCCCCCGCCGCGGCCGTCGTGCGCCCGACCCCGGCCACGTGATGGAGCGGCACCGTGCGTCGGCGGGACAGTCACCGGGCCCAGGTCCGGGCCAGGCCGGCCAGCCTGGAGAGGACAGCGACGTCGGCAGGAGGAACCAGAGCTCGGCAGCGGTGTCAACGTGTGTGATAATATCCCCCTCACCGAAGGTGAGGAGCAACAACAGTGTTTCGCGACCTAACAACATAACCACTTACTATCCCACATGAACATGGAATGTGACAACGTTGAACAGTATGCAAAGTGACAGAGTTAAAGACCGAGAACGGTGTCATTTAGCATCAGCCGAGGAGAACGACGCTGAATTCCACTCGAGAAGTCGAATGGTCACAGCGAGTGAGCATTGGCAGGCTGCGACTGTACAGCGCGAGTCACTGGAGTCAGCGAGTGAGCATTGGCAGGCTGCGACTGTACAGCGCGAGTCACTGGAGTCAGCGAGTGAGCATTGGCAGGCTGCGACTGTACAGCGCGAGTCACTGGAGTCAGCGAGTGAGCATTGGCAGGCTGCGACTGTACAGCGCGAGTCACTGGAGTCAGCGAGTGAGCATTGGCAGGCTGTGACTGTACACGCGAGTCACTGGAGTCAGCGAGTGAGCATTGGCAGGCTGCGACTGTACAGCGCGAGTCACTGGAGTCAGCGAGTGAGCATTGTCAGGCTGCGACTGTACAGCGCGAGTCACTGGAGTCAGCGAGTGAGCATTGGCAGGCTGTGACTGTACACGCGAGTCACTGGAGTCAGCGAGTGAGCATTGTCAGGCTGCGACTGTACAGCGCGAGTCACTGGAGTCAGCGAGTGAGCATTGTCAGGCTGCGACTGTACAGCGCGAGTCACTGGAGTCAGCGAGTGAGCATTGTCAGGCTGTGACTGTACACGCGAGTCACTGGAGTCAGCGAGTGAGCATTGTCAGGCTGCGACTGTACAGCGCGAGTCACTGGAGTCAGTGAGTGAGCATTGGCAGGCTGCGACTGTACAGCGCGAGTCACTGGAGTCAGCGAGTGAGCATTGTCAGGCTGCGACTGTACAGCGCGAGTCACTGGAGTCAGCGGCGGTAAACAACGGGAGAGCCTTGACGGCATCATCAGGAAATGAAGACACGCTCTCTGGCGGGCAGCTCTCTGGCGGACAGCTCTCTGGACAGCTCTCTGGACACGCTCTCTGGCGGACAGCTCTCTGGACACGCTCTCTGGACAGCTCTCTGGACACGGTCTCTGGCGGATACGCTCTCTGGACACGCTCTCTGGCGGACAGCTCTCTGGACACGGTCTCTGGCGGACAGAGACGCTGACTGAGGTGCTGGCCGTGATAGGAGGAAATGTACCACTCAGCCGGCCACATGGTGTTCAGCTGCCCAAACGGCCGAACCAGGCGCTCTATCCGGACGTGTGCGCGGGTTTTGACACGGTATGAATAATGGCGGAACCGGGATAAAGGAACCACAATGTCGCACCAGTGTGTATCCGGAGAGACTGCCTTATCGCATCGCAAGACAACACCATTATCTGAAAACTTCTAACGAGAGACTGCAACGTCACGCAAGTGGGTATCTGGGGACTGCATTTAAACATCAGAAGGTAACACCATTATCCCCACAATACTCCCTACGAAGACTGCAACGTCACACAAGGGGGTATCTGGAGACTGCGTTCTCACATCGCATATCACCATTATCCCCCAAGAATACAAACGGGGAAAGGAATGGCAAACTTGCGCCAGTGCTTTGGCGTCGTCAGTAGACATTCGTCCTATGGTAATGACATCTTTATATCTAGCAGGAGGGTCAGGAAAAATAAAGTGCGCAAGATTTATTTGAGGAGGTAAAATTATGCTTTGGGCATAAAGTCTTGTACTAGACGAAAAATATCGCGTTGGTAATTAGAAACAGGAAAGCTATGAGTTTTCGTACCCGTTGATCTTACACAAGTCATTAAAAGGAGAAACTGAACTAATCATACCCATAAATAATCGTTAACCCGGACGGCATTCTCTGTGGGTATGTGTCATGAACGTTAATAGATGGGATGTTCGTCATGTAACGTAATCAATCACAGAAACGAGGCTAATTAAACGAAAACTGACAACGCCGAAAGTCGCATCGTAGAAAGCTGGGAATTATCTTGCTAAATTAGGCGAATGCTATAATTGCATTCGCAGTTGCCGTTCATAGTGTAGGTACACGTGCTATCAATCAATCAATCAATCAATCAATTTATTCCGACATCCCTACATGGGAACAAAGCACATGTACAGATACACAGTAAGTATGTATATGCGCCCACACTCTATCTAGGCCATGCCATTCACCGGCACACACTCAAACACGATCAGCCAGGCTAAATATGAGGCATCACCAGAATTCGAATGAGGCCCCAGGCATTCGTGTCATTCTGAGTCAGAAGCCACCGTAGGGAATCAGTAGGGCCACAGAGGGGACGGGGATATTCACTAGCTCCCGGTCAACGCACCCTCCGGCAACTCGCAATAACGTCGCAAGGCTCCCTCAACACAGTAGAAGCATATAATTTGCCAGATAACCCGTGTTGCACGCGGAGGTGGCGTTGTGGGCAACACGCGCTAAACTACTTAATACAACACAGCGAAGTCGATGCTCACCGCGAAATGCATCGCTGAAAGCATTGAATAGCTGAGTGTCTATATTAGGCGCTGAGCTTCATGTATCGCATAGTTCCATCTACACATCGTACAAATGTCAGAAAACGCTTCCGACGGAAAGAAGCATTCATCAATAAATCGATGTCAGACCAAGACTTATGATTCTTCGTAATGGAACTACTTTGGTATTTATAAAAGGCACCATATATTGAATGGTCCTTGCTTTTATAGCTTGTATAGAAGTCCGATTTATCCATCACGAGAAACGCTGCAATTTATTTTCAAACATTCTGAGCTCAGCAACATTTGTAACGAGCAACAACCGCAATTAATCTTCTTCCATGCCCAGAAAGCAGAAAACGTACATGGATGAGATTGCACTCTTTCACAGCGGTAACTAACTGTTTACCATTTATTTTAATCTAGAGAACATAGAACCGACAGTTCCTTATCGAAATCGCCAAGCAAATTAAAACAATATACAAACTACCCGGTTGGTAGGCACGCAATGGAATAGTTTCAACTTGCCTTTGAGCACGAGGTTGTGGATGGGCTGGAGACTTTGGCAGCGCCGCAGCCTGACCTGACGCATCCTTCGGGCACTGGCCATCCTCTCCCCGAGGTTTGCAACTCCGCTATAATCTCTGACACCACTCCTGACTACCGCGCCAAGCCCATTGCACGCCGCCTGCCCACCACGCGCGTGCGACCCTCCCAGTACACTCGGGCGCCGCTCACACCGTCAACGCCTCGGCCGGCCGGAGCAGCACGCGGCACGTCCGTCCTCCGCCGAGGCTGAACGAAGACTGACGTGCGCACAATGGGCTCCACACCCTCGGCTGATTCCTAACGGAGGCTGAGACGCAGCGTCAAGTCAGGCGGAGTCAAATCACAGACAGGTCTACCTTAACCCTCGCCCTACGGGGGGTCCTAAAACGACCACCCTTAAATTTTTTCTTGCATAACTTTTTAGACATACGGCACATCTTGCTGACATTTGTAGTAGCTAAGTATACAACAATTATACATATGGTGTAAAAACTTCATTAAAATTTGTTGAGAAATTTGGGAAATAATGATGTTTTGATGACGTCATGTTGGTGGAAGAAACGATAAATGTTTTAAAAATTGTAGAAAACAGAGTTTTGAAGCAAACTGCAAACACAATTAAGCAAAGATACAAAATGTCATTTTCTTTAAAATGGTAATCTCGGATTTTTGAAATTTTGAGTTTTTTAACCCCCAAAATGAACAAAAACTGTTTTTTTTTGGGGGGGAAATCACCACAAAATCAAAATTTTCAAAGATGTAAAAAAAGGAATATATGTGAGAGAACTGAGTATGGACAATACTCAAACCAAATATCAAAGAAATATCTCTATGTTTGACTGGGTGATGGCTCCCTAAGTGTAAGAAATTCATGACGTTATTTTTTTTAAATAACTTTTTGGGACCTTTTTTGACCAGATATGAATAAATAATTACCTTTTCTGTATTTCTGAGACAAAACTGGTCTAGGAACATGCCTTTATTTACATTTATCAATTTCTCATTTTGAGGTTTTCTGACAGAGCAAAATCGCTGTTCTGGACGTGGTCGATCGAGGTCATTCACTTGACCTGGAAGGTCACTCGTTGATCCGAAACCTCAAAATTGCATACCGTTAGATTCCAAACATGACAGGCAACATTTTGGTTCTTACCGCGTTGCTCTATGTTACTTGGTTCGGAAGTTAACAGGGGGGTCTTTTTAGGATCCCCCCGTAGGGCAAAGGTGAAAAAGCTTCCGTAGGGCGAGGGTTAAATAGTAGTATACAAGAGGTAGCTTTAAGTGTTGGCATATTTATGTTTGTTCGTCTACGTAGCTCAGTCATTTTAGCATCGGCCTGAAACCCCCACACTGACAAAGGGATTCGAGTCGTTTTGGCGCTCAATATTTCATCCTGATCGTGATGACTGTGGTTGGTTGCAGAGGTCGCGAACAGTTCAACTCAGGGGCGGATCCAGAACATCTGCAAGGGGGATCATAAATTGCAATGGTGCCCCTACCTATACCCAAATCTTAAAACTCAACGGATTTGGTCCACTATATTTTGAGGGTGCCCCTATTTCATTTTTTTTTTTTTTATTGGCATCGTTGGCTATAGGTATTTGCAATATCAGTCGTACCCTTTCTATCATTTAAAGTGCCGCGGATGGTGCTAAAATATATTGTTTGTACAGTCAAGGGCGGCACCAGACGGCTGGTAAAGAAGAGTGACCAAGAGGGAGGGAAGTCTAGGTTCGTGACCGGGGGGGGGGGGGGGTAGAAGCCGTTTTTACGAGCAGTAAATCTTATGCATGCGATAAACTATTATTGCGCCGCGAAGCGGCGCCAAAATTTGAGGTTTTGAGCGGGTTGAAGAACGAATGTTTGCTATTGGAATCAGCATGCAGGGTCAAAACGAGGAAATATGTCCAGAGCAAAAGGTGGTGTCAAAAGACATGTTTACCCCCCCCCCATTTAAGGCCAAATGTGGGTCTATTGCCCCCATATCCCCCCCCCCTGCGGCCGCCAGTGTGTAAGTCTATATTAAACCCTTTTGTACTGGGAAAAGAACACTGATTGATTTGCGCCGCGTAGCGACGCGGAATTTTTTGCTTTATTTTGTTTTTACCTGGATAACTAGGCCCTAAACAATCAAAAGGTTCTATAATCTATATGTATCAACCCAAGGGGGGCCTCAGGGCCCCTCGAGTCCGATACGTTGTTGCCTCTGGTATGGCACGTTGGTGCCCAAGGGACGGGAGGCATGAAGGGACATTTTTTTGGCATAATTTAACATTTTAATTTAGCATCATTTCGCGATTTTTTGTAATCTCTCCAGCGACCAATGCTTGTCCTACCGTCACGATGGCGCGGTGGTGCCCTTGGTTCACCGGCGCAGTGGTGCTCCTGGTACACCGGCGCGGTGGGGCCCTTGGTTCAAAGAACACTGAATGATTTGCGCCGCGTAGTGGCGCGGATTTTTTTACTTTATTTTGGTGGTGCTCCTGGTGCCCCGGCGCGGTGGTGCCCCCATGGCCCAGGGGGGGGGGGGGGGGGGGGGGGGTCATGACCCCTGTAACCCCCCCCCAATGGATCCGCCACTGGTTCAGCCAACGGTCGGAGATAATGCACCAATTCCAACTTTCGGGCGGAAAACTTGGCCCATTGAACTTTGCCGGTGAACTGGAATTATACGCTGTCGGATGGTGAGTACTGGGGGTTCACGTAACACGATCTGCTTAACGAAGGGTTCTGACTCCAAAAATCCATTCATTCAAATGTTACAACTTTGCTAATTTATAAACCTTATATGACGGAGATTATAAACTGGGATATGTCCCGTATTTACCGGGAAAATATGGTAGGAAATAGGAGTTCCGTTCAGGTAAAGGGCCGTCTATTTGAACCGCTTTGCATAGCGTACACTGTACATCCTAGCGGTTCGAACAGAGGAAAATTCGAGTTTGCGCAACTGAAGTGAAAACAATGTTTTTCACTTTATCTCGAAAAATGAAGAAAATGCTTAGCTCTGGGGTGTGGTTTCATTGGTCAATTTTCCTCTCCTCAAACCGGACAATATGTGGCGTAGTAGATACAAAGCGCATCTTACGACTTACGCAATATGTGGCGTACGATGGGATTGGATTTCCATGGTTTTATTTAGTTAAAGGGAGTGTGTCTGGTGTAAACAGTTTTCTAAATGATGTCTTCCTAGCAACGATTACAATGCCTTTGAATGTAAAAGGTGTACAAGAAGCAACTGTGCCTTCAAATACCACTTTTCATTTTGAAATTCATTTTTATCTGATATGACAGCCGATGGGTCAGTGCACCCCAAACAACGCCAAAACGTCAAGCCACTAGGGCATGCAAAAGAAAAGCTAATAAGATGAGGAGTTGCTAATAAAAGAGCGCTGATTTAAATCACAGTTTTTGATAGTTTGCCAGACAAGCTATCGTTAAGGATAGAAGACGTAGTCGGATATGAAGAGCGTTTTTACACATGCCTCACCCATCTCACATGACACACTAGCCGCCGTCATGGGTGCCGTTTTGCCGACACACTAGCCGTTTTCACCAAGGATTTTTTTTAGCTGCAAAGATTCTGGAAAGTTTCTGAAAAGTTTTTAAAAGTTTTGGTATAAAAGTCTTAGTAGCCGTTTTCACGAAGGATTATTGCGCTGAAAAGTGTCTGAAAAGTTTCTGAGAAGTTTTGGTATAGAAGTCTTAGTATATTATACATTCCAATAAATACATTACTGATTTAGGCGATATTATCACTATTCAATAGTTATGGAAACATATATTGAGCTCATAACAAGTTTATGATACAAAATTGGCCGTTTTTAAAGAACATATGCGTCTAGAGTCCATTCGTTCAGTTTAGCATACCTTCATACTAGTTACTAAATCTGGCAGCGTCATGAGTCACAGGTCTGTCTGCGCATGCGCAGTGATGTGCCAGCAAAGATTCGCCGCCGCTTCCGACCTGCGTGCCGCACGCACATTGACAAAGCCAAGCCGCACAGACCGACCGCCGGATTGGGCCGGATTGGGCGAGTCCATTGCGTCCAATTGCGTCACTCGCCACAGAATGTTCTGAATCGTTCTGAAGTTTTGACAAGTTTCAGTCGGTGGAGACCTGACATCACAACTGAACTATCAATATTTATCTTGCTAATTACCACCAAACCGCAATTTTGTCAACATATTATATTCTTACCAACATATTACAAAATTCTGAGGAACATTTCAAGCCAAAAATCGCATGTAAAAGTTGTGTAGTTAAGGAATAGATCGTCGAACAAAGACTTCTATATCAAAACTAACATTTTCAGAAACTTTTCAGAATCTTTCAGCGCAATAATCCTTAGTAAAAACGGCTAGTATAATAGTCCTAAGTATAAAAGTCTGATAAAGGTCATAAAACGAGCCTTTTTAAAACTTGTATAGGACTTTTACAAATACTTACTACTTTTATACTAATAATTTTATACCAAAACTTTTGTAAAACTTTTCAGAAAATTTTAAGAATCTTTTCAGCGCAATAATCCTTCGTGAAAACGGCTACTTTGAATGTTTCCTACCGTATTGTTACTTCAATTGGAGAAACCAATCAACATCCGTGCGGGCATACCCTTGTTTTTTTCCCTGTCGCTATGCAAAGGATACAGGTCTGACAGCAAGTTCGCAAAACAAAACTACGAATCAACAGTTCGGAGCCTGGCGGTCCGAATGGTGCGATGAAGACCTACTACCCAGACACTGCACATGGTGTGTCATACCCGGCACTAGTATTCGAGGTCTAGTTCAATCAGTTGCCAATAGGTGGAAGCACCATCGCATTGTTTCACGAAAATAAAACCCACGAAATATTAACTATTTGGTTTTCAACTTAGGTAAATTATGTTAAATTTGATTAGATGTTCCTTACTCATCGCGTTCGAGAGGGATTCGTCCTTAATTGACAAAACCATTGTTTACGCTAATATAAGAACCAGCTAACATCTACGTTCAGATGTAAGCGAAGCGTTATTACGAGCGAGCGCGAAGCGCTGGCTCGTCCTTCCGTGGTGTATGGGAAACATCTGATTATGAGCGGCCCGGCCTGACCCGGCCAGGCCCGACCCGGCCCGACCCGGCCCGTGGCGACGCTTTTGAGAAGGTCATATCTCTGCAACCGCACGTCCAATTGACTAGCGGACTTCTTTGCTGAGCAGCCCCATCTAACCTACCCTGTTTGAGACCAGTGCCTACTCATGTGGGTGACTGCCACTGCGCGTGGCGCGTACCGCGTGAGGGGTGTTGAAAAGTATTTTCTCGCAATAACTCCGCCACGGCTGGGCAGATTATGTGCAAATTTCGTGTGTGGTTAGGGATCCCCCAGCCGCCACTTTCACACAACTCAGGGTTGGGGTGACTGCACGTGCGCACGTGCACACCCCTATTCTATATATCAGGAATGGCTGAGCCGATTGTGTTCAAATTTGGTGTGTGGTTAGGGACCTCTCATCCGCCAGTTTTCCACACGTCAGGGGTGAGTGGCTCTGCACGTGCGCACGTTCAGTTCAGTTCAGTTCGTTTATTTTGTTAACAAAAAGACATCAAATCAAACAGGACAATAATGGATTGGCGCAAAAGCAAAAGCTTAAATCATAGCGCCTCTCCAGATGAAACAAATGAAACAGAGATTTTACCAAAACTAAGGAACAGATCACGTAGGCCCCGCTACCAGCCCGCCGAGCGGCCATTCGAAAATCAGGTGGCCAGGCACAGGCGGCAACAGCAGGTCAGCGTGGTGAAAGTGCTGGTAATGTGTGATTGTTGTGTTATTTGTGGGTGTTGAGTCTTTGTGAAAGTGCTATGAATGTCTGTAAGTGATGTGCGATGTATATACCCTGTGTTTGTGAAATATTTTTACCAAAGAGCAGGAGCTCTAATTTGTTTTTGGGCGACAAATCATCAAAGTCGCGCACAATGCGTCGCGCTGCGTTAAAGAGGTTCGTTCTGTGATTCGTGTATAGGGGGCACCAGAGTATGTAATGGATAGTGTCTTCGTACGTGTGTCCACAAGAACACAACGGACTTGGTGTGAGTTGGAGTTGAAAGAGGTGGGCACGTGCACACCCCTATGGTGTATCTCAGGAACGGCTGAGCCGATTGTGTTCAAATTTGGTGTGTGGTTAGGGACCTCTCAGCCGCCGCCTTTCCACAAGTCAGGGGCGGGGTAGCTTTGCACGTGCGCACGTGCACACCCCTATTCTATATCTCTGCAATGGCTGAGCCGATTGTGTTCAAATTTGGTGTGTGGTTAGGGACCTCTCAGCCCCCACTTTCCCCACAAGTCAAAGGTGGGTGCCTCTGTACGTGCGCACGTGCGAACTTTTTTTTGTATCTCAGAAACTACTTGCCCGATCGAGTTGAAATTGCCCATACATTTCCTTCTCGCTCGCTCGTTCATCGCCAACTACGGCGCCTTACTGGTAGTAATCTTGAGTGAAGCATTTCATGCAATCAGCCTGGCAAAGCGACCACGGTATCGAAGGTGGAGAGCTCAAATTTAGTTGGTATGGTAATAGAAGTGTCTTCTCTCAGGAAGCAAAGCACATTTTTGATATCATCCTTACTTTTTAACCCGCGCACTGCAGGGGCTTTGCGCCGAACACGAACTGCAGGGGGGGGTTGATTTCCGCCCCCCCTGATATCTCGCAAACTACGCAACGTATCGAGAAGCGGAAAAAGGCATGTGGTAGCTTCATACATTTTCTATCGAAAGTATTTCAGTGTTTTGTTTAAGTCAGGTCAAAATTGAGGTCACCAGAGGTCATCAAAGGTCAAATTTTCCATTTTTTCCTGTTTTAGGACATCGCTCCAGAAATTCCCATATATCTCAGAAACGATGATAGTTAGAAACAAACGGAAAAAAGCAAACGCCAGCCAGTGAAATTTATAATCGCTAAGGTGTCCTCAGATTTGATCTCAGGTCAATATTTGAGGCTCCAGAGGTCAAAAAGAAAGAAAAATGCAGTTTTTTGGCAAAATCGTTTTTGCTATTAACTTTTTACTTAAAAAAGATAACGGATAACTGTTTACGCCATTGTGTTTATCTTGTCAAGGCACTTTGAATTATATATATGGTGACCTTGTTAAGTCAACTTAACAATTTGACCTAAGGTCAAGAGGTGACCCAAGTAGGGCATGTTGCATATGGGAAGACGTGTCTCGACGAGACAAACACATTGATGTCTGTTTTACTTCTCTATCTTCATTATATCGAGAGTTATTGACAAAAAAAGTGATGGTGACCTCGCATGACCTCAAATGACCCAATAGAGGTCACTGAACAAAACTTACACTTGGATCATCAATAATATCCTATAATAACATGATCCAGAAGTAATTGGACTAGTACCATGCATATCCTTGAAATAGGAAGAATTTGTATATTTCCCCAATGACTTATTATGGGAAGGTTACGAAATTGACCTGACCTTAGGTCACCGATATCAAAATTCCGAGTTATACGAATTGTAAGTACTGATGCCCTCATGACATCCTGTAAGTTTCAACCTGATCGGTGAAAAACTCTGGCTTTGGCACAACTGCAAACATTTTTGGTGGTGGGGTCACTTGACCTGGTCTGGTGACCTGACCTGAGATGACCCGATCATATTTTTTTTCCTCAAAGTGTGCGCAATTGATGTCCTAACAGGTGTATCAAAACCCGGCGGCGCTGCGCGCTGCCGTTTTTTCGCTATCTTTGAAAAACCTGAGGGGGGGGGGGGGCGGAAATCAACCCCTCCCCCCCTGCAGTGCGCGGGTTAAGATATGTTTGGTATTGCGTCGCCGTTCACACCAAATCAGGCGATTTCTCGATATTTAACATTGGAAATAAACCAATAATTTTATCTTAAAATATCTCAAGCTGCGTCGGCGGTGGTGTCAGGTCTTTGACATTGCATAATCTAACAGGATCCAGAGAACATGTTTGTTACTCCTTACAGTCTATCTGCTAGACTTCGAAATGTGCAGTTTTATACCGAACGCCCAATGGCAGCAGGCCCGGACGGGAGCTCCGCCGCCCGGCGATAGTTTCGCGTATGGCAAACCATGGAAAGCAAGTGATATACGCTCCTTGATCTCCTATCGGGAATGGGCTGAAGCGTTAGTTCCGACGAGCACCACCAGGGTTCCATGTCCGTGCGGTATTCAATGGTGAGTGGGCCTCTCGCAGCGGCGTCTCGTGAGCAATATGATACATAGAGCCCGGATCTGAGAACATCTCTTGATAAAAGCGAACAGCAGATCCGAGATCCCACATAACCTTTAGGCAGGCAAAATCTGCCAGCGGATCTACGCGTTATTGGACCTCTTTAGGTATGACAATTTGAAACAGGTGCTAGGTTCGACCGAATCCCATTCGACCACCGGGATCTATGCTCTTATTGTGTTTTTCCAATCGACAGAATCCGAAATATAATTTCTATGTCGACGACAAAAAATGTCGCCGATCTAGAACCCAAACTGCTTTTAGCATTGTATCTTTAAATCTAGGCTCAGGCACAATATCTGGTATTGATGACGGTGATTGGGGATATTGGTCGCTCCGAATTTTGATATGATATCGATATCATGCTATCTACTATGCCATAAGCTTGCCATGCTGCAAAAGTCATAAGGCTAACGGGATATTGTCGGACAAAATTAGACCATGAAATATCTAGCAGATACCTTGACGAGACCGCTAGGTTTTACTTTCGCAGACCCACTGGCGAGAGCGTTCGACGCAGAATGCACTCACCAGGATTTGTATGAATTGCGTTGCAGTACATTAATCCAAAATATGTCATTGTTCGCAGGGGATCTTTATGGTGGTTATATCAACCCATTATGCTTTTAAAATTTGGTCTCATTTTTGCATACTCCCGATTAGATGACCGATCGTTTCACTACAGCTTCGTTTCTTTGCATCACTGCACTGTTGCAAAACAGAATCGACAATGCAAAGGTGACGTAAATACAATACTTCTTTACTTAACATCGTTAATTCTAACGGTATAAATGAGCCGTTTATTTTGTCTGAAGCCGGTCAGAGATCGGTGCGGATGTCGGCGGTGGTCAGTAGCGGCCTTCGGCGCGTTATCAGACAGAGTGAGCGTGTCATTCCGGGAACGGTACAGACCGGCACGGCCAGCCGAGGCCCCGGCACATATCTGTCAATCACAGCGCGGTCTGCAACGAGCGCCGGCACCGCCAGGCCTCCCCGCTATTTCTGTTTTTCCTATGCACCGCGCTCGTGAAGCTTAACCCGGCATTGACTGGGGTCTCAGCCGAACGCCATTGATGGGGACGAGGGGGGGGGGGGGGGGGGGCGTGGGGGCGTGGGCGTGGGCGTTAAACGCCCCCTGGTTATCGTCCGAACCAATTATCGCAGCGAGATGCGCAAGGTAGCATTCGAAAGCTCTCAATAAGACGAATCTAAAACATGCTTAACAATTTCAAAGTGAGGTCAAATGTTAGGTCACGGTCAGGTCAAAGGTATAATTCGCCGTATTCGAGTTAATGGGCTATACTTTCCATCCAAAGCCTTCGATTACGACCATGATCACCCAAAGTGCTGCCAAAGGTATGATACACATCCCTCATGAGCTAAAATGAGATTGTTGGCCAAGGTCAAGGTCAAGGCCAGGTCACAAAGGGTCACGATGCTAAAAATAGCTACGAAAGTCATGCAACACATGTTTTATGAGTTATTTTCCACGTATAATTCGATAGTGATAGTCATGTTACCACATGACTTCGTTTACGTGAAGTTAATGTCAAGTTCAGGTCAAGTGCATTTTAAGGTCAATGAAGGTCAACATTTTAAATTGATAAATTTAAAATAAAAGAGTGATGTTTCTAGACCAGTTTTGTCTAAAAAATACAGTGATGCCATTTACTTGTCTGTATCTGGTCCATAAAATCCCAAAATCGCAATTTGTAAATATGACGTCCTGAGTTACCCATACTTTAGATGCCATAAGTCAGACAGAAATGGCGATATCATTCTGAAATTTGGTATGGTAGTTTCTCATATGTGGTTCTCTGCCATATATTCCGGCTTTTTGAATATCTTTGAGAAAAAAATGATTTTGTGGGCATTTTCCCCCAAACAATGTTATTTTATTTTTTTGGGTAAAAAAAAACAAAATTTTAAAAACTCCGAGATAGCCATGTTGTAGCCCTTGCCATTTTCCATCTTTTGACGTTTTTGGATTGCATTCTGCTCAAAATATGGCATTTGTACGGTCTGTTACATTTTAGCTGATTTTGTGTAAAACTCGTGTGTAGTTACGTCACTAAATTCGCTATAACTCGATTTTTTCTATCTCGACGAACTTGCGTTTTTCACAGAAGACGTAAACGTGATTTAGAAGAAGGTACCCGAAGTTTCACGTTGATAGCGCTATTAGTTTTTGAGATATTACGAAAATTAATCAGGGGGGGGGGGGGGCGTTAAACGCCCCCCGTCAATGGTGGGTTAACAATGGCACCCTATTATTTGAGTTATGTTTTGAGCTCTATCGTTAAAATTGACACCACACGCCACAAACTTGTCCAAACATATATTTCATACATTTTCATGCACGGATTACATGGTGAGTATTTTATGCATTTTCAAGTCATGGGCAACTTTTGAAATAACTGTAGGCAATGTGTCTAATTTGGCTAATTATTGATATTTTCAGCTTGTTGGAACAGTTGTTTGAAGCTGTTTTTGGACAGTTATTGACGAGCGAAATATTTGTCATACAAGTACCTCTTACATGTAAGGCGACAACATACATACAAAGCTGTTGAAAGCACATCTTTTCGGTGAAAGCAAGACTAAGGGCATACATTCAGCGTATCTCACTGCGCAGGGACGGTCGCAGCCCTGGCCTGGGGGGGGGGGGGGGACTTGGCAAGGGGGCCCCGGTTAGTCTGAAAGGGCCCTCGGTCGGTGCGAAGGGCCCTGCGCTGATTTGAAAGGATATTTGTTTTACACTTGAGGCTTGTTTTTTAAACTTCTTAGGACTTTTAAACCCTATGGCTTATGCCGGTCTGAAAGCGGTCTTCAGACGGTCTGAGAGGATATTTTCAGGCATTGGGTATTCCAAGACAGATCGGCAGGGCCAAAACACACCGCTTTTCAGGTTTCGATGAAAATCCGTTGTCATGGGTATTAACAGGGACATATGAAGGAACGTCTTGAAAAGTATGAGTGTGTGTGAGGGGAGGGGAGGGGAGGGGAGGGGAGGGGAGGGGAGGGGAGGGGAGGGGAGGGGAGGGGAGGGGAGGGGAGGGGAGGGGAGGGGAGGGGAGGGGAGGGGAGGGGAGGGGAGGGGAGGGGAGAAACCAAATGCAAGATTTCTTTGCAGATTTGGGCTCTTCTAGTCTTGACGAACCTTTTGCCCTGCACAAATCACGGACCAAAATAGAAATACAGCAGCAAAACAAAAATGCCGAAAAGTAAGGGGCCACCCCCCCCCCCCCCTCCCCTGTTAATACGCCTATGTGGGTATATGAGGCGCTGAATCACGTTGTAGCAAGTTTCAACTCCCTTGATGGAACAGTTACTGAGTTATCGCCACCGGCATTTCCGTGAGGTCACGATGCAAGGCTTTCTTCTAAAATGCTGCCACCGATTTTCGGTTCGCTGGAAGGGTTCGGAGGGCTCAAACTACGGGAGATGCACCATTGGAAAGCTGAGCTCACGCGGAATTCAGCGATGTAAATTTGTCAAAAATCTGTCGAAGGCCTTTTTTTAATCGACGGCCAGCCGCCGCCGGCCAGCTGGCCGGTCAGGGTCAGGTCATAACCGGCGGCGGCCGCGCTGTCGCCTCGACGTCACACCGTGTACAGAGTACAGCCTCGAAGTTGGCCGTGCCGGGCCGGCGGCCAGTCCCGGTCAGAGGCTACGTTTGGCAAATATGGTGCATACAATTGTCTAAAAGTACCATTTGTAGCGATCGGAGGTAGCTGGAAATTTGTCACTATCTCGTTGAATAGCTGAGCTAGTGGACAGAGCTAGGCTTTTCAACATGCGATGCACCGTTTGTCCGTGACTGGCCAAAGGCCCGCTCCGTAAGCCGGGTCGGCGGCGCGCAGTGCTCAGCTCGCGTGTCGCGAGGGGCGATTCTGTGTGTGAGGCGCGGGCGGAAGTGCGCCGTAGTGCCGACACCGGGAGCGCTTGGCTTTGATGCAGCCGTGCAACCAACCAAACCATCTAATGACTTTGCATTCTATGAGACCTTATCGTACAGAGCATGACGAAACGGTAGACATGCCATTGGTCTGCATTTTCGCCATACCATACGCGATAGCCCTGGCCAAACGAAAGGGGCGCGAATTCGGACAAAATGTCGATTAAAAAAAAACTCGACAGATTTTTGAAAAATTTACATCGCTGAATTCTGCGTGAGCTGAGCTTTCCAATGGTGCATCTCCCGTAGTTTGAGCCCTCCGAACCCTTCCAACGAGCCGTGGCCCTGGTGTGGGTTATTTTGACTCTCCCTAAGTTGTTTTTTTCTCGGGAATAGCAGGAAAACGGCGGCGTACAGCGCCACCAAATTTGGCATAGGTCTTCGGGCATCAATTATCCATATATTTAGTATTTTTTACCTCGGATCATCTCAGGTCGGGTCACTAGGTCACGTCGAGTGATCTTATCCCCCAAAATAGTTGCAGTCGTGCCAAAGTCACGGGGGTTGATCGAACGATTTCAAACTCACAGAAGTTAATCAGAGCATAAGTATCGACAATTCGTTTAACTCGGATATTTGTATATCGGTGACCAAAGGGCAGGGCAATTTCGTGACCTATCCATTACAAGTCAATGGGAAAATATATAACTGCTTCCTATTTCGACTTCAGAGGATATGCAATACCAGGCCAATGCAATATCAGGCCAATTGTCGCAGAATTATGTTATTTTAGCTCACTCTTGGTCTTGACCCAGGTGCAACTGTTGCTCTGTGACAGTGACAGTGATAGTGAGGCAAGGTCAGCTGAGCACATCTGAGGTCACTAGCACTTGTTTGCCAATTACTTTTTATATAATGAATATAGAGGCGTGCAACTCGCATTACTGTGTTTGTCTTGCTCAGATGCGTCTCCCTATATCTAAAAAAAATGCCTACTGGGTTCACAAATTACCTTTACCTGAGGTCAAATTTTGAACTTGACCCAATCCTGTCACCGTGAATACGGTTCGAAGTGCATCAACGAGACAAACACGATGACGTTGAAATTATTGCCCTATCTTCATTAGGTAAAACGTTGTGCACGAAAATCTTCTTGGAAGAAATGCCAGCATGACATTTGGTGACCTGAATCCTAAACTGTTAACATGAGCTAAAATTAGATTTTGTTTTCGTTTCTTCCTAGCTATCATAGTGCCCAAGATATTTGGAGTTTCTGGACCTAAGTACTAAAGTTTGAAAATTTAACTTTTGATGACCCCGGTGACCTTAATATTGACCTGAGCCAAAACATGACCGAAGTGACTTCGATTGAACCCTCAGCGTCTTTAAAAGGACCGTTGGGTGACCTGAAAGTGTCATTGCCCAGCCTGAGAGGGTGTTGATATGCCTTATGGGTCGTTGCCAGGCGTCTAAGAGCCTTATATGGCGGTCTGAGAGTCCCTTAAAAGAGGCTTACAAGGGAGGCTTAAGAGAGGCTTAAAAGGGCCCTCGGTCGGCCTGTAAGGGCCATCAAGCGGCGACAGGGCCTTTTGCTGGTTTGAGATGGTATTTTTCAGTGAGCCCACTCTGAACTCCATAGGTCCCGCTCTGACCTCCAGACGGCCCACTCTGACATCCCGCCCACTCTGACCTCCACAGTTCCACCTCTGACTTCCAGAGGGCGCCATATGGCCTCCAGGGAGCCAACACTGACCTCAGGAGGCCCACTCCCGCCTCTAGAGGGCCCACTATGACATACATAGGGCTCATCTGACCTCCATAGAGCCTGCTGTGACCTCCAGAGGGCCCACTGTGACCTCCAGAGGGCCCACTCTGACCTTCGAAGGGCCCACTCTGGCTCCAGAGGGCCCCTGGCTTCCAGAGGGCCCCTCTGGATACTAGTCGACCTCCTCTGGCTTCCTGGGGGCCCACTCTGATCTTCAGGCGGCCCACTCTGGCCTTCAGAGGGCGCTCTCCAGCTTCCACCTCCAGATGGTTCACTCCTGCCTCCATAAGGCCAACTCTGACCTCCAGAGGGCTTCTCTGGCTTCACGACGGCCACTCTCACTTGCAGAGGGTCCATGCTGATGGTGACCTCCAGTGGGCCCCTCCAGCTTTCATAGAGCCCCATGTGACCTCCAGAGGGCCTACTCTGACCTCCAGAAGGTCCACTCCGGCCTCTACCTCCAGAGTAGAGGCCGGAGTGGGCCCTCCAGAGTACCACTGCTGCCTCCACCTCCAGAGGACCCACTTCAGCCTCCGGAGGGCCAATTCTGACCTCTATAGGGCCCCTGTCTTCCAAAGGGCCAAATCCGTCCTCCAAAGGGTACACTCTGGTTTCCGGAGGGCCCACTTCTGCCTCCAGAGCGCCAACTCTGACCTTCAGAGGGCCCTCTCCGACCTCCAAAGCGCCCATTCTGACCTGGAACCAAGGCGGGCCGGGCCATTCGGGCCACCTGGGCCCCAAGTGATTTGGAGGGGGGGGGGGGGGGGGGGGCAAAATATATGTTGCCCCCCTCTCATGGAACTTTGGGGGATGGCAATGGCATGGCCCGGATGCCCCCCCCCCCCCCTGCGACCGCCTCTGCCACTGCATGCACTGCATGGGAGGATACAGCTTAGCGTCTGTCTGTCTATTTCTTTTGCCTGACACACCAGGCAAAAGAGAGGCCTGCGCGGTGATTTATGACGTCGATCTATCGTGGCCATAATTAGCGACTTTAGTACGCTGTCCGTTATCATAATCACAGCACAAACCATCCTCAATAAAACCTGACAACTGGAATTCACGATCAGACTAATTTAATGCGATGTATTTAGAACCACGAATGCGATCTATGGATTGACTCCGGCACTGGAATCTGATGGCGGATCCAAATAGTTTACACTTCCTGTGCGTTGTCCGTGGCGGAAATAGCGACCCTAAACGGAGTCACACATTGCCTCGGGCATGACGCATGTGCGTGGGAGAGCAGCAACGGTCTGCATACTGATGAGTTGTCGGCGCGAGCCACGCACTGCACCGCGCCGCCCCGCCAGGCCACCGCTCAGAGGGAGAAACCTCCCTGCGCTCCATATTTGACCCGACGCTCATGAAAAACAAATGCCAGCAGGCTGACCGACGATGGAACTAATCTCATTGTGCCGCTTCGAAGATGGTGGTGATACGGGATCACGGTGATCGGACAATGGCGCCAGACCGCAGAGCCAGGTGCCTCATCTCTGTTACTGGGGACAGTGTCATCGCCCGGTCGCTTGAAAGAGAGAAACTGTCACCCATATTCTGAAGTCTGTTCCCCATATTGCTTAAAGGGAATGTTTCACCTTTGTATTGGTTTTGAACTGAGATAGCCATTATCTTTGGCCGTTATTGAAATGTCTAAATTACTAAGGTATTTTTTCCCAAAACTTAACCGTTTTTAACCCTATTCCCTGCGGGCGACCAGAATTACGTTAACCTGCGGGGGGGGGGGGGGCAGATTCTGCCCCCCAGAGATCTCGAAAACCGCTCGGTCGATTTCGATGGGGAAAACGCCATTCGATTCGTTATGACAAGATCTCTCTTTTTCGGACTCCGAATTTTTGTTTTGTTCAAAAATGGGGGGCCAGGGAGCGAACAATCCGAACATTTTGGGTGTTTTTTGAAAGATCATTGCGGCCATGTGGCTCGACCGATTTTCATGCTCTAAACGTTTTTGAGCTTCAAATGTACTGGTTTTTAATATATCAAAAGATAAAAACAAAATAAAAATCATAGGCGTATTCAGGGAATGTAAAATGGGGGGGGGGATTTCGGGGGAAAAAAATGTGCTGTTCGTGATTGTTTGGGACGACATGAACGTCACATGTGGGCATTATATGTTGCAATTTGTTAAATTTGATATATTGCGCATAGGCGGATCCAGGAAAAAAACATGGGGGGGCACCATGCACGTAACGCTTTTATCATCTTACTAATTTGAAGTTGGACCTAATTTGAGGGTGGGCATCGCCTCCCATTTGTATCCTGAGTGCGCCTCTGCCCCAAAAATATGTACAATCCCAGTATCTATGATGCATATTGCATTGAAATTGTTTCTGACGCATTCATTGCACTGCAAACCCCACGAAGGAAGTATGCGCCGCAAAAAGGCATTCGTAACACCCTCCCCAGAACAGGAGCCTGGAACCGCCTCTGCTGGACCTATTTTTTAAAACTTTTGACACAACACGCGCCGTTCAATTTTGGGAAAATTCACAAAGTTTCAGGACGCTAGGCTAAGGACGCTAGGCTAACGCTAGGGTTTAGGGTATAAATGGCAAATCTGAACGGCTTCCTGACTGGGCTACGCTTGGAAAAAGTGGTGCAAAGAAGCATCATATTATTCGCTGGAGATTCTAGATTGAGCCAAAACTAATTATAAGGTTCCACCTGGTCATGGATTTTCTGGAGAGCAGCTGAAATGATCGGTTACCATGGCCTTATTTGGGATGTAAAAACCACGTTATACTGTCCACTTTCCGTTGCCAATGCGATCTAAGCTTAGCATATGAAGTATATGAAGCTTAGATCGCATTCGCAACGGAAAGTGAACGGTATAACGTGGTTTTTACACCCCAAATAAGGCCATGGTAACCGATTTCTGCTCTCCAGAAATTCAGCTGCTCTCCAGAAAAATCAGCTGCTCTCCAGAAATTCCATGACCAGGTGGAACCTTATAATTCATTTGGGTTGAATCTAGAATCTCCAACGAATAATATAATGCTACTTTGCGTCACTTTTTCCAAGCATAGCCCAGTCAGGGCGCCGTTCAGATTTGCCATTTATACATTGGTCCCTATGGCGCCCGCGATGTTTTGCCCCCCAGGACGGCTGACGCCACCACACAGTGTGGGAACGGGCCGTCCGGCGTATGCGGCTCGCGAGTTGGCTGTCTAGGTATTATATTGATGTCAGTGGGTGTATAATTCGTACATTTCCGACGCATTTGATACGATAGTTACAGTCAGTTTTAGGCTGTGCAGTTTTGAGAGAAGGTTTGTGCTGTAACTAACATAGAAGGAGGTGTTGAGAAACATTTTACCGCAAAAAACAGTTTACGGATACGAGTTTTACATCGCTTCACTCCAGTCGAAAGCCAATCAGATCCGACCACGGATACTACAGTGCCACAACCAATGAGAAGCAACCACGGAATCACTGCGAAACCAGGAATAAGCGAATAGCAGGGATTGGCGACTCACACTCGTTTGTATTGAGAAAAGGCAACCGGATTATTGTGAAAATCTGTATCAATTAGGTGGACTTCGCTCGTGACATCGTACCAGCCTGATATCCACTTTAGGGAGATCCACTTACTCGGTCCTTCAGTGCGTCAGCCAGTGCCACCATCTCTCCCACTATCTGAACCTCAACGGCCGAGCCGGACACCTGGTTCAAGTCACAGACGAGGACGGAAAGTCTCTGGAGCTGGTGCTGTCGGACTGCGGTCCGCTCACGGCCTCGGTGTGTAATCTGCTGAAGCGGATGCACTCCATTGGCAACAACGCCTCCATCAGTCCGAGTGAGCTGCTGCGAGTCATTGCCAAGAGGGCGAGTCAGTTCACCGGGTACGACCAGCAAGACTCACACGAGCTGCTACGCACGCTGATGGAACAGCTGCGACTGGAAGATCTCCAGCGCCACAATAAGTCCCTCACGTACGCGCTGGGCTTGTCGACCAATGCGGACCCCAAGAAGGTGGTCGAGCCGATGAAACGTCGCTTCGAAGCTCTGAGCCGGCAAGTTTCGCACACTACGGTGGACACCATCTTCGGCGACCAGTTGATCAGCCTGGTGGTCTGTCAGGCCTGCACGGCGCGCACCCACCGGTTCGAGACGTTCCTCGACCTCTCGCTGTCCGTCAGCGAAGCAAAGCTGACACGACAGCCCCCACCAGCAGCAACGAACAGCGAGTCGGTCTCTCCGGACGGTCCAGCGGCGGCAGCGGCGGACTGCGAGCTGGCTTCTACGGATGGTCCAGTCGCAGGCAGTGAGCCAGTCAGTCTCTCTGGATGGTTCAATCGTGGACAGTGAGCCAACATCTCCGGACGGTCCAGCATCTGCGAACGACCGGCCCCTGGCACCCTCCGAGTGGCTGTTCCGGGCGTTGACCACGCTGGCGGCGCGCTACCAGACCAAACCGGACGAGTGCAGTCTGCTCACCAGCCTGAATGAGTACACGGCGCCCGAGATGCTCACAGGCACCAATAAATTCGGCTGCCGCAACTGTACGGCACTGCGCAACCAGCACCGCAAGTCTGGAACGTCAAACGAGAAGTCGGCCGGCACTGTCTACAGCAACGCTAGTAAGCAGTTGTTGATCTACAGTCCGCCGCCGGTGCTGACCATCCAACTGAAGCGGTTCGAGGTCGGCAGCTCCAACCTGTACAAGATCAACCGCCACGTCATGTTCAGCGAGCTGCTTGACCTGGCACCATTTTGTTCCTCCATCTGCCAGGACCTGCCGCAGATGGACCGCCGGCAGCGGCGTGTTCTCTACTCCCTGTTCGGCCTGGTGGAGCACAGCGGCCTGCTCACCAGCGGGCACTACTCGGCCTACGTGCGCGTACGAAGGCGCTGTGATCGGCTCACCGTTAACCCTGCCTGGCTGACGCGGTACATCGACGACGCCTACCGATTAGCTTGCGCGCAGGCGGCGCAGACGGACCCCGGAGACGAGGAGGCGGAAACGGCAGTCGCTGAGCCCGAGCCGGGCCGCTGGTTTTACGTGAGCGACACTCGCGTGACCGAGGTCACCCTGGACAAGGTTTTAAAGGCTCAGGCATACATACTCTTCTACGAGCGGATAGTGTAGCGCGTGACTGTATAGGTTAGGTATAATTATTTGTCAGCCGCTGTGCCTCCAAACAATAATTTGATCTGTGTTATACATTGTGATTGATATACCAAATAAAAAAGATTTAGTCCTTTAGGGATAGTCAGCAGATGTATATTGCGCGAGATTATTTGTGTTGCGGACTGTGATTGTACGAGTGTGTACACTGTGCCGGGTGGATAAAGGTTAACCTATGTTGTCATTGATTACACAAAAAAACATCTCTCTTAGAGCAAAAAGCATCCTTTTGAATCATTCAATTACGCAGTATGTTCGCGAGCACATTTATGTACGTGACTCTATGCAAAAGATACACACCACACTGCACCGGCTCGGCCGCGCAGGGGACACCATCTGCATAACAATAAGCATGCCAGGGGCAGCCGCCCAAGAGGGGCAGTGTTCCCAACTTTATTGATTTGGGTGGGAAATGACACCCAAATGTGAATAATTTTCCACTTTCCCCATTTTAGAAGTGAATTTTCCACTCCCCAATTATGAATTGTGATATTGATTGAGGGGAGGGGCGGAATCCGCCCCCTGCCACTAATAGGGGTAGCCCGGAGCCTGACACTAATAGGATTAAACGAATTAAAACCCAATTCGTCGAAAATTTGATATTTATTACACGTTGTTGCTATGGTGATGCTAAATCGGGTTCCAACCTTCTCCGATAAATATGAAATGTGGATAATTTAGCATGTCCTGAAAATTATGTCAGAGCGCAAAAGAGAAAGTCCGTTTCAAGATTTATCACGAAGTACGAACTAAATCCACCTAACTGGCACAAATTTCCACAATGTCCTGGTCGCTGAAGACTGTTCAGTCGCCAATCCCTGTTATTCTCTTATTCCTGGCGAAACGAAGGTCATCGACATACGGTACGGCATATATCAATGAACATATACGCTAAGCCGGGGTGGAGTTTTCACGGGTTTAACGGGTGTATAACGGGTGCCATAGGTGTTCCACAGGTATAATGGGTGAGTGCCGGCTATAACGGGGTTATCACGTGTTCCACAGGGGCACTACAGGTACTACGGGTGTATGTCGGGCACCGTAGGTTTTTGACGGGTGCTTCGGGTGTATGACGGGTACAACAACGTATTATAGGTACGACGGGTGTCACGGGTAGTACGGGTTATCAATCCCTAATTGCCTATCACTGGCTTGCACCACCACTTGACACCAGTAATCGCCCAGCGGAGCGGACGGGTTAGCACTAGTGTTCCCTATTTCTACTCAGCGCATCCCGGAAAATACTTAAACAGCACTTTGTATGCTACTAGTGCTGCCAGTGGGTAAATTGTCGGTATTTAACGCCTACAAGACGTGTTGGGCTTTGGGAGAGATTCCTGCGGTTCTGGGGCTTTTACTCTTGCTCAATGGGGCCGCCACGCGACATTGATGGCTCCTTAAAGGGATTATACGGGTTTTTCCCAGAATAATTGAGGTACATAGTAAAACGTACTTATAAAGGTGGTAGAAGTCCCACGGTAGCCACATTTTTTTCTGGAAATGACCTCTTCTGCACGTAAGGACATTCCAAAGTGCGCGGTGATGCCACCGCGTATTTTCTGCAGGACCGGCTGAGGCAGAGCCAGTCATCTCTTTTATGCTAATAAAAACACCTCACTATGGCATATTTCCGGTAAAATAAGCAATATTTGAAGAAAATAAACTTCTTTTGTTCCAACGACACCAGCAGTTACCTAGTTTTCCCATAAAATTCTATATTTTTCATGAATTTTTATGCCACAAAATTAATACGCCGCCACAAATTCTCAACGCTAAAGGCCGGAGATAAGAAAACCACAACAACACAAAACCTCAACGAACAGTGTGTAGTAATACAAAGTCCCGTCAATTTTGAATTGCATAATAGTTTTGTGATCCAGTGTAGGACTTGCAGATAATTCAAAACTCTAAAATTGATTTTAAGATAAAAGTGGTGGACAGTAGTGCCGATCAAGTACTCGTTATCTGATACTAGTCTCGAAAAACGCCCAAGTTTTAACGCTGATAATTGCTGAAATAATGGACTAAATGAGCATTGAGGTCCCTGTTATATGTCTTAAACGTGTTTAAAGCTCATACAACTGCAAAAGAGTGCATTTAATTTCAGGACGGAAACCCGTATAATCCCTTTAACACGCGCCCTGGAGGGGGGGGGGGGGGCGAAATCCGCCCCCTCCGGTTTTTCGAGGATAGCGCAAAAACGGCGGCGCGCAACGCCGCCATTTTTGCATACCTGTTCGGCAATGAACTTCTCACATTATGTAAAATTCTTGACCTCGGGTCATCTCAGGTCAGGTCACGTGATGACCCCAACTCCAAAACGTTTGCAGTAGTACCACAGCCACAGTTTAAGGCCGATCGGTTTCAAACTTGCAGGATTTCATATGGTTATAGATACCAACAATTTGTTTATCTCGGATTTCTATCTCGGTGATCTAAGGTCAGGTCAATTTCGTGACCGCCAGCACTGTTTTGTCAATAAGTGTCGACATAATGAAGATATAGCAGATCAAATGGTACCAATGGACGTGTCTCGTCGAGACACGTCTCTTAACTCTCGCCCTACGGGATCTTTTTTCACCTTCGCCCTACGGGGGTGGGGGCTGACTGTTAACTTACAAACCAAGCAACTTAGAGCAATGCGGTAACCAGCATGTTGCCTGTCATGAGAGGAATATAACGATTATTCACGTCTAAGCGTAGTTTGTGAGATGTGAGATGAACCGCCATAGACGTTATTAACAATCACCCTGGGTTTGGGTGCCTCGTTTTCTATTCCAAGGGATTCTAATTCGGGTCTGATCTGTACCGAGTAAGATGATAAATCAATGAGGAATCAAGGAGTATACCAACTAAAACCGACTAAATCTCTGGAGGCGAGCCAGAGGCAGAGTGGGCATTCTGGAGGCCAGAGTGGGCCCTCTGGAGGCCAGAATGGCCCTCTGGAGGCTGACAAGGAGCAGAGTGGGCCCTTTGAATGCCTGATTGGGTTGACAGAGCCCATTTCAGGCTTGAGCGGGCCCCAGGCTGGTCTGAGTGGGCAATTGTCCCTGGCCGGATTAGAGCCATATATTCTTAATTGTCCTGGAAGAACCTTTGACATGCCTGGGACGCCCCATGCCGACCTGAGAGGGCCATTTACCAATCTTGAGAGGACCCTTAATCGGTATAAAAGGGGTAGGGCGCTTGCCCGGCCTGAGAGCTCTAAAAGTCCGTAAGAGAGCAACATCCGCTTCTTTACAAGGATCATCGGTCGATCTGAGAGGGCCATCGTCTGGTCTGAGAGGCTCCTTGCCAGGTCTGAAAAGGCTTTACCTATGCTAGCCTGAGAGGGTCCTTATGAGGTCTGATAGCGGGAGTCCGATAGGACCTTTGCAATATCTGAGAATGTCCTAGGTTTGTCCAAGATGGCCATTGTCAGGCCTGAGAGGGCCCTATGCCAGTTTGAGAGGGCTCTCGGTCATTCTTAGAGCCATTGGTCGGTCATAGGCTCGGCCAAAAACTTCGGTTTGAAGCGCTGTCCGACACAAGGCCAAAACTTATGTGACTGTTTATTTTGCATTAATAACTGATTTAAAACAAACTGCTTTGTACCTATCCCTTATATTTTATTTTACAATCCAGAAATGTGTTATTTTGTGGGCCGATTTCAGTCGTTTTAGTGAAGCCATGGCGCTGATATACTTGGATCCGTTCCTCTTCGCCCCCTATCGTTTTGAAAAATCGACACCGCTGGTATGGGGTATGGATGTGGTAACTTGGAGCTGGCGAGACTGGCTTTCTCACACTATGAAGACATAATCATTGCTGTACAGTTAATGGTTAACAACTTTGCAACTGTTTTGCGAGTCAGAATTATTGGCTCACAACTGTCCGTAAAGTTGTTATGAAACCCCCAAACTATCCTCTGTAATGACGTCAAATGACTGACGTGATTTCCTCTAAGATTATTTTGTGTCTGAATCGCCATTTATTAAGTTGACAGATATGCACTTAACTGTTGTGACACGTGCATCTCTCTGTCACCAACCTACCTCAGTTCGAGCTCCATGCGATTGCAAAAGTTGTCACGAGCCGCACACCCCACACCACCTCGCTCGCCACCCTCCCGCACATGCGCCGTCCGCCGGCACCTGGGCGGCGCACTGCCTGGCACCTCCCGCACGTCGCTCTCCGCCGCTCTGCCTGCCACCCCTGCCCTCTGCCAGCCGCGATCTCTCGCCACGCACGTTTCGGTGTTGCCGTGTGACCGCCGCGCCGCCGCGCCGAGACGCGTGGCCCGCCGCCGCGCGCCGCCGACCGGCCTTGATCACCGCGCCTCCCATCTGGTGGCGGCGGGACGAACCACACCGGCCGGGCAAGTCGGGTCGGGGCGGGGCGGGGCGGGGCGGGGCGGCGGTCCACCCACGCCTGGGCGACGGTGGCCGACCGCCGGCTGTTATGCAGTGCGTTCGAGATACCGGCGCCACGGGAACACTGCTCTCCTGACCCGGCTCGACCCGAGGAATTCACCGTCTGGCGGAGAATGGTCGTAAACAAAACAAGGCTGACACGCATTCACGCGCCCGGCAGCCCTCCTGACCAGAACTGGAGAGCGGACGGCGGAATGGAAAGGTTCAATATACCGGTACCAGGGGCGACGGAGAAGGGTGACTGTGGAGCAGCTGCTCCAATCCTGAAACATTGTATGCTATCGCCCTTTTATAATGCTGCATAAAATATATCCAACAACAACAACAACAACCCAAGAAGGTTGGATGATAATTATATGAGTTTACTTCTCCATCAAATCTTCAGAGAGTCCCTTCGAAAATCGTGTTGGATTTAACTTAACCTAAACCTGGAAACTCCAATATCAACTTCAAAACTTCGACCCAAACTTTAAAGGAGCATTTCTGGGCTGTTACAGGCTAGATTTTGCGGGCTCTCTTAGTCTGGCCTCCTTTTTACCTCGTGTATCGTTGGCCTCAGGAACGATTCACGCCTAGCTAGCGATGTGTCTTATCAACGGCCGCTTGCCACAGGACAGACCTTTGTAATAAGTTTCGCCATTTAGGTATCTATTGACTATTGAGTGCCTCTTTTTACAAAGGAGTAGGCTGTACCGCAATCAGAGGTGCACAAATTCACCAACTCGCCAACCAGCGTAGGTGACAAGTTTAGGCTAATACTGCTTCGCCCAGGTGACATTTTTGCTGCGTTAACTTTCACCTAGCGTGAGTCATCTGCCTCAAATATTGTTTTATGCAATGGATTGCAATAGTGCAAGGCTTAATCAGCACAATTTCCAATAATATTTTAAGTATAAATAGTAAAAATATTGTAGTTCCGTGCTCCCGAAGTTATTGAACAGTCTATTAAATTATGGGAACTAAAATTAGACCGAGTTAGGAAATGTGACAGAATCAGGGTTTTTAATTTTGTAGGTGACAGTCTCGACGTTTCGTGAAACACTGACCGCAATCGTGTGTGCCATGCGGCGCAGTCTAGTGCCATGCGGCGCAGTCTACCCCATGCCATGCGGCGCAGTCTAACCCTTGTCTTCATGCGCCTAACACCATGCTGCAGTCTCCAGATTAGTCATTCACTGTTGTCGTTTGAAGACAAAAATGTGTACTGTTTCTCAACAATTTATGCTTTCTGGCACTGTATATTATTTTATTTGAAGTAACTAGCAATAAGTTGTAATCCCAATTCCAACTACATGGCGTGTGCGTTGCGTGCTGTTATGCCTATTCGATCATGAATTGTGAGATTCCCAGCGATTGTTCTCGCATACCTCCTCCAGGTATTTAGCAACGCCAAATGTAGGTACTTTCTGTTTAACACTCATATTTGTGGCATACCGTATCTATATTACAAAGCATCATTTCCCAATTATCGCAATTGATTTGAGAACACAATGCCAACGCAATATTTCGAAGCACCAATTTCCGAGAAGAAAAAACTTTTGCTGTTAGTAATTATAATTATATTACGGTATAATAATTAGGTCATCGACACTATCGTATTGACTTTATCAGAAGTTTCAAGTTACTTGATGTAGCGGTAAAGCTGGGTAATTTAATTTAATTGAGAGTTTCAAAGCATTCAAAGCGCCGGCAAACTCAGCCCATCGCCCAGAGTAATTGTGTGCTCTCGTATTGACCCTAACCGACTTTCATTTATATGATTTCATCACCAAACGACAGGCTATAGCCAGGGGCGTGGGAACCGTGGGGGTAATGGGGGCAACTCGCCCCCCCCCCAACTTTGGAGCTGGGGGGGGGGGGGGGGGGATGACGCCCCCCAGGTCAGGTGTCCCAACTTTTTACACGTCCCCCCCCCCCAACTTTTTACACGTTCACTCGACTCTGACAAGGGCATTGTCACAGGAGTTTCAATGGCGGCGCGCAGCGCCGCGAAATTTGGCACAGCTGTTAGGGCATAAATTACGCACACGGTGGGATATTTTTGACCTCGGGTCATCTCAGATCAGGTCACCAGGTCAAGCCAAGTGACTCCACCTCCACAAAGTTTGCGGTCGTTCCACAGACAAAGTGATTGACCAAACGGTTTAAACTCACATGATGCCATCAGGTGATAAGTACCTACAATTCGTATATCTCGATTTGTATTTTATATTGGTGACCTAAGGTCAGGCCTATTTCGTGACCTCTCCATTATAAGTCAAGGGGGAAAATTAAAACACGTATAAATCCATAGGGAATTGCTAAATTTTACCAATTTGCACCAGATCCACCCACTGGCGGATCCAGAACGGTGGTTGGGGGGGGGGGGGGGGGGGGCACGGTTGGTTTGGGGGCCAAATCCCCAAAAGTCTCACACAATTCTGAAAACTCATCGGATTTAGCTTGCGTATCTGCATTGATAGCTGATTTAAAACAAATTTTACTTAGTAAAAGCTGCTTAGATTTTCTTCTATATTGGGAAATATGTCGATTTTGCACCGATTTCAGGCGGTTTGTGGGAGAGGGGGATGGGGGGGGGGGCATGGCCGCTTTGCCCCCGGATCCGCCAGTGGATCCCCCATTCTTGTCCCAAATGCAAAGCCCTATGTCACATTTATTTCTGTTCTTTTAACTCTACGAGGTCAACTCATGTGACCGCCCAGGTCACGTATGATTTAGAGCAATGGGATTTTCACCATTGTATTCCGCTTGTCGGGACACATCAATCGATGTAAGAGTTGACCTTGACCTCAGGTCAGGCCAATTTTTGGATATGACCTAACTAGGTCACCCCATATATCATTCGATGCGTTTCGACGAGACAAACACAGCGGTGAAATATGTTGTACCTTATCGTGCTTCTGTCAAAGTTATTCCTTAAAACCAATTCGGCATCTAAAAAAAAATCAAATTCAATGGCTTCTGATGACCTAACTATTGACCTTATGTCAATTCTGATGAACCTTAGTTAAAGCAAATAGATTATCTTTCGAACACTCTTTTCCGTGCGTCGCTAGCTCTTTTATTATTGAGATATGGACGGTTTTATCAAGGATATTCATATATAGCCGAAATTTGACCTCTGGTGACCTCACTTGACCTAAAAATGACCCAAATACTTTCGATAGAGATTGTCTCGAGCTATCTAACACCGTCTTCCGTTTGTCGCTACATTGCGTGTTTTTTAAGATCTTAGGGGGGGGCGGAAATCCCCCCGGGCAGTTCGTCGTTGGCGCGAACCCCCGGCAGTGCGTGTGTTAAGGGACCTTAATTCGGCAACAGTTAACTAACAAGCAAATAACTAACTAACTAACTAATTAACTAACTGACTTATATATAAGTAGATAAGCCGTTTTCTCTGAAAAATGCGTGTGTTCTAATGCATTGGTTTGCCAGCATTTGCTTGAGTACTACCGCATAACGATGCATTCATAAAAATTTACCCGAAACATTACCCGAAACACCGTAAAACACGGCATAGCATAACTCGGTTGAATCCAAGTATGGTACTCGTACCAAATGTATGCTAAATACAATGATTTTGCCATGGTCAGCTTGGTGCGAGCCCGGCACATCACCTCACCAGCTACCTCAGGCTCGGGAGTCAGTCAAGCCCGCCGGTTCTGGATCCAGGCACGGTGAAAGCTCCAGTTCCGCTTCTCCGACTGTTTGCGACCCTAGTACCAGTGTCGATCCTTCTTCATATTTACCAGCTATTCTCTATTTTTTTTTTGCTTGTTAGGCGACCCATTTCCTTATATGATATTGATACCCATTTCCTTAAATATATGACATAGTATTGGCAATAAGCAGCATTGGGTATGGACAAGAGCGGTACACGTTGCTTCTCTTCAGTCTTAATTTTTGCCGTAGTATTGCCAAAAAGTTTGCCCCCCCCAACTTCAAAGTCGTTCCCACGCCCTGGCACACAAAGAACAGGCCTTTGGAATACCAATCACCGTATTCACTCAACGCTCTTCATCATTGCAGAAAAATACGATTTCTCTAATAGGATGGAAACTCCTCAGCATTTCCCCGATACAGTGGCTACAAATGGTATGCTGCTCATCTAACACAATATATGAATATTCTGAAACATTTAAGTGTCTTTGTTTTTTTAGCTGTTTGAGAGAAGTGGGAAACTTTTTCTTCTCCAAAAATAACGTTCAACCATTACTAGCATAGAGGACTTGGGATCGCATTCATTTAACCCTATTTGTAACAGGGGGGGGGGGGGGGGGCGGATTCCGCCCCCTCATGTTTTTCGCAGATATCTCCAGAACGGCTGGGAGCAGACCCATGAAATTTTAGGACTTTTCATAGAATTTAATACCGCATTTGGATTCAAAATTTTGAATTCTTAACCTGAACAGAGGCGGTTCCAGGGTACAGTTTTGGGTGGGTTCGGAGGCGATATTTGGCGATACTACGGAAATGCGATCTTCACGGTTTCTTCGTAACTGCCTCAAGTATGAAGGAGTTACATCGGTTCACGGTGATTGCAACAAGTGCAAATTAGTTGATGTTAATGAAATATCAATAAAATTTCATGGCAGAGGCGGTTTCAGGGGTTTGAAAAGGGGGGTTTCCAGGAAGTATTCAATGCTTGGCGGGAAGCAAATAGAGCAATGTAAGGGGCATTTATAGTTATCAAGATGTAAAAGATAGCTTCTGCTTCCATTATTTGCATAATTTATTACATATAGAGTTTCAGGGGCGTGTTCAGGCACATGCAAAGGGGGGTGACTGGCTTGGTGATGACGATATACCAGCGATAACGGCGCAATAGACGGTTAGCTTATAATTATATATGCACATATGAGGCCAGGAAAGGGAATAAAGTCATTTTTTTGCAGAGGCGCGCTCAGGAATGGAAGAAAGGGGGTCATATTATTGCAAGGAAACTAAGAGGCATGGGCGTACAATGACATAACATACTGTAGTTTTCGGATGAAACACGCACCACAGGCTACTCTACGAACGATTATAAGATAATAGGCGAGTCCAGGTAGGGTAAAAGGGTGGTAAGCAATGTTAATAGAAGTTGTAAGTGAAATAGTCACTGTTGACTAGTTAGTATCATAATAGCGGATAATATACTTATCAAAAGGTATTGAGCCGCCCCAGTTTGGATCCTGGATACGCCTATGATGAAGTACAACATGCAAAAAGGAACTATCTACGATCAGTAACATATTTATATTGCTGGGTAGCAACTTGTCTGCGGTTAATATTTTTCCCAATTTTACCCCCCTTTTTCACTAACCTGGTACCGCCTATGGCAAAAATATGATTTTTAACTGTTTTGTCTGTCACAATCACATACCATTTCATTTATTTATAAAAAAACATCAAAAAATTGTTTAATTACGTATTTACTTCACCCCCATATTGAGTGATCTGCACACGCCTATGATTTTTGAATTTTCAAACGCCACTGTGATATATCAATTTCCAATTCAATCTCTATGGATTCGTACTAATTGTGTTAAAATCGGTCGATAAACATGAAAGCTATGTCGGATCAAAAATACCACTAAAATGTGTGGTTTTCGCCCCTCTGTTGCCCCCCTATCAAAAATTTAGATTGTTTTATTATTTATAAATGTAGATCGTGTTGAAGGGAACCAAACGCCGTTTCATTTTTGAAAATCGGACGGGTAGATCTCGAGATCTCGGGGGGGGGGGAATCCGCCCCCCCCCCTGTTACAAATAGGGGTAGCCAGGAGCCTGTTACAAATAGGGTTAATGTGGCTCAGCTCTCAAGGCGAGTCTTTGTCAGCCAATATCTACCCTTCTGGCTTCTTCTGAAGACGGGACTGTTTTTGCATTTATACTTTGTTTTATACTTTGTTTTATATTTTGTTTTATACTTTGTTTTATACTTTGTTTTATACTTTGTTTTATACTGTGTCGTGTTGAAGGATTCGGCTCGCAATCCCTTCAGTCACCTCAGCGCCATCTACCCGCATAGGTGGCGCTGTGGGTGGTCTATTCTATTGTCCGTAGTATTATCCGACCCACGAATCTGCTGCATTCAGCGCATTATAAGAAAACAAGACAGCGGTGTTCATCCGAGGCTATCCGGTCCGACGTCTGACCTGACTTCTGACCTGACTTCTGACCAGGGGCGGCGGAAGCGGGGGAGGGGCAGAGGGGGGATCCCCCCATCGAAAGACATGGGGAAAACATATATTTTTGGCCCCCAAAATGCACGCATCCAACGCTCATATTTCGGCAGTCGGATATCGAAAACCATTATGTCCAACCACATACCTACGAAGGCTTTTTCCTTGTTGAACCTTGATGAGCTTACCATTTCGATATCGGTAACTAGTCCAATATAGTCCAATGCCATCAAAACGTATTGGTCTTGGCCAATGGGGAGATGTCCCGAACTCCCGAGGAACCAGCGATATCCCCGCGGTTATGTTGTATATATCTGTCGTTTGACCAATGAGAGGACGGCTTGGGTAGTCACTAGTCAGCCTCTCCTGCATTCTGTGCATTGCCATCGCATCGTTACCTCTTTCCTCTTTACCTCATTACCTCTTTCATCAGTGGCGGATCCAGAGGGGGATGGGGGCAATGCCCTCCTCTTGAACTTCGAAGGGCCCAATAGCCCGAGGGGTCCATAGCCGATCGAAGTGACTCGAAACGAATTTCACTCCGTTTTCAAACAAGGCGCAAGTAAAGTAGTATTAAACAACAAAGCGCAGCGCAAGGCCTGATGGCTCTGTCAGTCTGAGAGGGCCATCTGGCCAGGGGCTCAGCCACGGGGGATGGGGGGACGGGGGACGTGTCCCCATTCTTGAGCCAGGAGAGAGCATCCCTTCCTCAAATTGTTTTCCCTCCCTGACAAACAACTAGAAATCAGTGTTCAGTTGTACTCATTATTTGTTACTTCTCCACTGTTCATCAAGCTTTCTCTGACGCCCCACCACCCCCCCCCCCCCGCTCAACAGCTTTTCTCTGACGTTTTCACCCCCCCCCCGCTCAACAACTTCTCGCTAACGCTCCACCCCCTTCTCCGGTCAACAACTTTTCGCTAACGCTCCCCCTCTCCCTGGTCAACAACGGTTTGCCCCCATCCCAAAATACCTTCCGTCGCCCCTGCTTCTGACCTGACACCTGACCTGACACCTGACCTGACACCTGACCTGACACCTGACCTGACACCTGACCTGACACCTGACCTGACACCTGACCTGACACCTGACCTGACACCTGACCTGACACCTGACCTGACACCTGACCTGACACCTGACCTGTTGTCAGGAGGGTCTTCGGTTTTGGCGGCGTCTGCGGTGCAGGCCTCACTCTCAGCCGGGGCGGCAGCGGCGGTCCGTCGCCAGGGGTCGTCTGCTGCTGCTGCTGCTGCTGCTGCTGCTGCTGCTGCTGCTGGCCGCCGGACGTAGGTGACGCCACCTGCCTGTCGGCCTGTCGCACAGCACCAGGTGGCGTCAGTGACGGGCAGACACATCAGATGTACATCGGGCACGCATTCTAACATGCAGCGACGGGACAAAACATGCGCCTTTGTGCGAGGTCTGCAGATTGCCAGCATTCAGTACATGGAGCTGTTGATAGAAACAATCCTCCATATACAGCAGGACATCCGCTCCGGTTATTTAAGGCCCATTTTGAACACCTATGATACGGTCGTGTTTATTAGCAGCATCAACGAATGACTGCTAGACAGGTCAATATGGCCTATACAATCTAATCTAGGCCTACCAGAATTCCAACGTGGCAGTAATGCGCATATACCTACTTGAACTGGACATTTTCATAATTATATAACTGTGGTTTGCATGTCGTGTGAGTCATGTGCGTATGGTCGACTGAGATTTGAATGTGTGCCGGCGACCGCCGTTCGGATACGACGGGGCGTTCCGGGGGTTCGGCGTCGGATGACGGGCGGCCCACCGTCGTACCAGACGGCGGAGTAGGGTGGTGGTGGGGTGTTATATGTTGGGGTCAGTCGCTGGGATATCGGGCAGGCGTATATACATCGGACAACTGATTTACGCCGTAGGGTATTTAGTGGGATATTTAGCCCTGCAAAATACCCCTTGGCCGTGGTGGAATCGGCCATATCTCAGCCAAGCATTTCTACTACCGCTGCGAACTTTACGCCTACGATCCTCCGTTCCGGAGATCTTCAAATCGCCTGATGCGTAAACCTGAACTGTTGAATATTCACTTGCCGTTGAAGCTGTCGTAATTATAATTACTAAGCTATCGTAATTATCCCTTCCTCACAGATCGGATACGTTTGTTCAGATAACCAAATATACTTAAGTTTCGGAAACACCACTCCAAACCTAAACACTTAAAGGTTATAGGGCATTGCTCCAAACGCCCCTCAAACTTGACAACATACCGGATGCTAAGAACGTCCGTGAAATTAGCGACTTATTCAGCGACTTCTTCAGCGACGGATTCAGATTTGGCCCAAACCTCGGCCCAAGGTCAATTCTGGCACGCTGATCACGAATATGATCTGAATTTTCCTGTTCAAGGTCATCTTTAAGGTCAGAGGACCTTTAAGGTCTTTAAGGTCAGAGGTTAAAGTCCGCCCCTGTAGCTCAGTTGGGAGAGCGCCGGACTTCTGATCTCACCCGGTAGTGGCAGCCCGGGTTCGAGTCGCTTCGCCGCTCGCTATTTGCCCCTGACTGGGATGGCCTGTGGCCGGTGGCAGCGGTCACACTCAAGGTCAGTTGACGTCAGAGGGCGGGGCGGACCGTATTCAGGTATGTCGGGCACGTACAACTTTCGCTTCTAAATTCTGCCGGACGCCAGGAATTGCTTGATCGGGTGGCATGGGGTCAGGGCCTGCGCAACAAGCTATGCTTAGCGCGGGGCCTAACCTCGGAAATCCATCCATTCAAAAACATTCGGACTAAATTAAAAGAAAAAAAGAAAAAAGGACGGGGTGCCGCACAACGTCCCGAATTTATTGCCGGATCTTTCCAAAAGTGATCCCAGATGATAGACAGGGTCCATATCTAACGTCCGTCACTGTGACTTGACCCGTGACCTTTGACCTTGGAGGTCAAATTCGAGGTCAAAGGACGGGATACCGCATAACGTCTCGAATTTATTGCCGGATCCTTCCAAAAGTAATCCCAGATGATAGACAGTGTCCATATCCAGACCTGACCCGTGACCTTTGACCTTGGAGGTCAAGTTCGAGGTCAAAGGATAGGGTACCGCATAACGTCTCGAATTTATTGCCGGATCCTTTTCAATGTGGTCCAAGATGATAAACAGCCTGGTCCGTATCTAACCTCCATATCTAACGACCCCGTCCTTTGACCTCGAATTTGACCTTGAAGATGACCTTGAACAGGAAAATTAAGATCATATTTGTGATCAGCGTGCCAGAATTGACCTTGGTCCGTCGCTGAAAAAGTCGCTAATTGCACGGACGTTCTTAGCATCCGGTATGTTGTCAAGTTTGGGGAGCGTTTGGAGTGGTGTTTCCGAAAATATCAGTATATTTGGCCATCTGAACAAACGTATCCGATCTGTGAGGAAGGGAGAATTACGATAGCTTAATAATTATAAATATGACAGCTTCAACGGCAAGTGAATATTCAACAGTTCTGGTTTACGCGTCAGGCGATTTGAAGATCTCCGGAACGGAGGATCGTAGGCGTAAAGTTCGCAGCGGTAGTAGAAATGCTTGTTTGAGATATGGCCGTTTCCACCACGGCCATATGGTATTTTGCAAGGCTAAATATCCCACTAAATACCCTACGGCGTAAATCAGTTGTCCAATGTATATACGCATCGGGCAGCCCGGTACGCAACGGCAGCGGCGGCGGTGAGGGATCGGCTTGCAGTAAGGGTGGTTTGCAGTAAGGGTCACAGGGGTCGGTTTGCAGCAGGACGACACGTGCTCCGTTGCAAACCGAGTCGCCGAGCTGTGGTCGGACGTAGCCGGATGATTCGGCGGCAGTTGGCTGTCAGGATGGTACGGTGAGGGTGAATAACTGAATAGAGTGACTGAGTGGAGAAGAGATGTTTTCAGGCAAACAACAAGAACTAACGAAAAAGGTCATTGGTGACTTTCAATCTAATTGCGTTCAATTGTCCCCTATTGTAATTAGAAACAGAAAAGAGTTCCAACTAGACAGTATTTACCTCGGCATTTTGAAGAGCTTGCGATATGTTGTCATGTTTCAATTGCATTGTGAGCTGTATTCGCTCCCTGTAAAACATCACCCGAGATGAGACATTGTTTTGAAGCTTCACTAGCGTGGCCATCAGCAGTCACAGAGCATTGTTGACACTGGACACTAGACAAACGACACTGGACACGGTACACATAACACCACCGTGTTCTGGACACCGGACACCGGACACCGGACACCGGACACCGGACACCGGACACCGGACACCGGACATGACCGTCCTCCCTCCCAACATTGATCCCCAGACACGGCGTGAGGCATGAGTCAGCAGCAGTGGCTGACTCATGCCTCACGCCACTTCCTTCCACCGGGCCGCCTGGGGGCAGCAGCTGGCTCCACAGCACCTGTTCGGAACACACACACACACACACACACACACACACACACACACACACACACACACACACACACACACACACACGCACGCACGCACGCACGCACGCACGCACGCACGCACGCACGCACGCACGCACGCACGCACGCACGCACGCACGCACACACGCACACACACACACACACACACACACACACACACACACACACACACACACACACACACACACGCACGCACGCACGCACGCACGCACGCACGCACGCACGCACGCACGCACGCACGCACGCACGCACGCACGCACGCACGCACGCACACGCTGGGTGTGTGTGGGCGGTGGGGGGTAAAAGTTACCACCACCCCAGCGGGGCACGGGTTAAGGCCACTCACCTGACGTGAGTGGCAACCAGCGGTGTCGATTTTTCAAAACGGTTGGGGGGGGGGGGGGGGGGCGAACACACTGGCGGATCCAACCTCTCTCCGTGGGGGGGGGGGCATCTTTTTGTGGTTAGAAGGTACCCCCCATTTTTCTCTCTGCGAACTTATGCGGGTCACCTTATTTTGGCATTCGAGCTTAAGAAATTCACTTTTCAAATTCACCCAAATTGATTTTGTGGATTTTTTTTCCGAAAAAATCAGTTTTTTATAAATATTTTTTTTTGGGTCAAATACATAAACTTTCGCGAATCCGAGATAGCCATTTTGAAAAGAATGTGATTTTCTTTCTTTTAACATTTGTGTTGTGTGGAATTTGCTTTAAAACTCTATTTTCTACAATTGTTCAAACATTTAACGTTTTTTCCACCAAAAATGGCATTACATGACGTCGACGTCATTATCTCCCAAAATACTACATCAATGTCATTGGAATTTGGTGAGAAGACGTAAAATTGATGCTGCATAAGGTACTGAAAGTTTGACGTTGATATCTATCATAGTTTACAAAGTGTCACCGGGCTGCTTGAATTGCATCAGGTGCGTTGTTTCGTCTATCATTGAAAGCAAGGGATACATACAAACTTCAAATTCAATCACTCGAGAGAGAAAAAAAACTTCCGTTTTCATGAAGTTTTCTCTTAAGATCATTATTTTTCAAGTTCAGTGCAGGGAACACGCGGGGGCATACTTGTATTGAATGTCCCTCCCAGATTCCTGTGGGGGGAGGGTATTTGCCCCCTGATGTCCCCCCCCCCGGACCCGCCAGTGCCAGCATTTACCGCCAAGGAGAGCCTCTGCCAGACACTTAATGGAATTCATTTTCCCATTTTCCAAATTTGTATAAGCTATTGCGAAAGTTGTGTCATGCCGCGACGCGGCGCGAAATTTTCCGTTTTTTTACTGTGGATAGGTGGATTTTTACTGCTGCAAAGGCAAATTTTATGATTTTGCGATAAATTGGGAACGCGCGGGGAGCATACTTGTATTGAATGCCCCTCCCCTCCCCAGATTCCTGTGGGGGGGGGGAGGCATTTCCCCTGATGCCCCTCTCCCTCCTGGATCCGCCAGTGGCCGAACATGAACGGAACCAAGGGGAGCCTATCAGCGCCATGGCTTTACCGAAACCACCAAAATCGGCTGAAAATTCACACATTTTAAAGAAATTCTAGGCAACTTACACAAAGGGCAGTATTTGTAATCAATTAATAATGCAAACACAGACGAAATCTCATGAGTTTTGGAATTATGTCGGACGGCCCTCAAACCAACGTTTTGGGCCGAACTGCATCCGCCAGAAGGCCCGAGTCCTTACTTGGAACCCTTACTTAGTAAAACGGCAATGTTAACCTGCCATTGACTGGGGAGGGGGGGGGGGGGCAAATATCTCCCTCTGACGAATTTTCGCAATAGCTCAAAAACTAATAGCGATATCAACGTGACACGTTGGGTACCTTCTCCTACACCAATTTGACGTCTTCTGTGCATAAATGAAGAAATTTGTCGATAAAAAATCGAGATATAACGAATTTAGTGACGTCACTACACACGAGTTTGGCGAATAAAAAAATCAGCTTAACTTTAAAGGGAGATTATCACCTTTTGATTTTGTTAGCAGCAATTTAATTGGCTACCGTTATGGTATTAAAATGATGTGATCTAAATTTAAAAATAAAATAAAATTATTCCCTCATTCAAAGTTGGAAGTTTGGGAAAATTAATGATCGGTATTTTCCCTCCACTATTGGAAAGTGCAGCATCTGGCGCTTTTGCATCAATCTGCTCAACATTGTTAAATGGGCACCTATAAACAAATCGCCGACACTAAATAAGTAAGGTAATAGGCCACTGTTAAACTGACGATTTCAATTAACTTTTTTCAAATGATTGTTGATTGTTCATAGAAGATTGGAAAACATATTCCCAATAAATAGAGTGCAGGAAACATATTGCATACCTTCATGATAAAAAACCAATGCGTAGGGAGGCTAATTTATTGAATTCGGTACCGATTACTTGCTGATTATAAGCGTGGAACGCTTATCAAATTTAATATGACTTGAAATATCTATCGGTAGGAATTTGTATATGCAAAATGTAATGAATTTGCAATATATTTTGGTCTCGTCTATCGATTTCAGGTGCCAACTCCATTTTGTGTGTGGAAAAAGTGAATATCTCCCTTTAACCCGCGAGTCACTGGGGGGGGGGGGGGGGGGGGGGGTTTAGCCCCCCCTTAGGAATAGTAAGAATATCTCAACAACTAATGCAGATATCGACGCCAAACTTTCAGTACCTTTCCAGGCATCATTTTTACACCTTTTGAGATAAAATGAAACAATTTCGTCAGAAATGTTTTGAGATATAGTGAATTTAGTGACGTCACTAAACACGATTTTGACACCAAAATCAACTAAACTTTGCCAGGTCATACAAATGCCGCATTTGAAGCAAAAAGCAATCGAAAACTCCAAAAGGTAGAAAATTGCAAGGGCTACAAACCAGCGATCTCTAAATTTCGAAAATTTTGTTTTTTTATCCCAAATTTTAAAAAAAACTCAAAAACTCAAATTTTCAAAGATATTTTTTTTAAAAACGGAATATATGTCAGATAACGACATATGGGCAACTACCATACCCCATTTCAAAATGATATCATCTTTTTTAACTGACATGGCATATAAAGTATGGGTAAATCATGACGTCATATTTTGAAATTGCGTTTTTTTGACTTTTATTGACCAGATACAGACAAATAAATGCCAGCACTGTTTTTTCTTAGATACAACTGATATAGAAATATGCTTTTTTCATTTTGATTTATCAATTTCAAATTTTGACCTTCAGTGACCTGAACTTGACCTGAACTTGACACTAACTTCACGTAAATGAAGTCAGGTGGTAAAATGACTACCACTATCGAATTATACGCGTAAAAGCATCCATAAAACATGTGCTGCATGACTTTCGTAGATATTTTGTGTGTAGTGACCTTTTGTGACCTGACCTTGACCTTGATCTTTTCTAACAATCTAACTTTAGCTCATGTGGGATATGTATCATACCTTTGACAGCACTTTGGGTGATTATAGGCGCAATCGAAGGCCATGGATGGCAAGGATTGTCCATAAACTCAAATACCTCGATTTTGACGTTTGACTTGACCGTGATCTGGCATGTGACCTTAATTTGAAGTTAATTTAAGTTTGCGTTAGGTTTATCTCATTGAGCGCTTTCGAATGCCGCTTTGCGCATCCCGCTGCGATCATTGGTTCTGAAGATACCAGGGGGCTAACCCCCCCCCCCACCCCTCCCCCCCCCCAGTGAGTCGTGTTACAGAATATACCCCAGTGACTGCCGGTTTAAGAGATCATACAAATGTTTATGATGTCTCTTTTGTTTCATTTGTTATTAATATATTACATAGTATGAGGCTGTGGGTTGGGAGGCTTGACCGCTTTGCCCTCTCTTGGATCCGCCAGCGGGCAAAAACATTGCGGGGGCGAGCGGGTACCATTGGGGGGGGGGGGGGGGGAACTCAACATTGGGGGGGGGGGGGGGGCGAGGGCCACCCCAAAAGTATTTAAATCGACACCTATGGTGGCAACACATACGTTTCTTAACGTCGACTTACTTGCAGGCATATCATGGGCGATGAACTGGAGGCCCCCCTGACAACTTGCCAGGAGGCCCCCACTACGATTTGCATCCCCAATGTCATTTCCAAAGTTACACCCCTGTACCAACACCCCTCCCTCCCCGTACCACACGGCCGGCCGGGAACTCGGCTCGGATTACATTCTCGGCAATCTCCTGGACGAAAGACTCCACCTCACTATCGCACGTGCTTAACCCGCATTCCATTCGCGGACAGACACGAAAACCTTGCTGTGTTTCGAGTGCAAAACGGACACTACTCAAATAGATATATAGGAGATAGGAGATGATTTCGACTAATAACTTCAATAGACATAATGTAAGGTTTATGAGTTACAATATGACCGTACATCTAAAAGTACACGACTCCACCTATAGATGAACAACATGGCATGACATGAGCTTCATCAGTGAGCACAAAAGTATCGGCCCCATTACCCTCATAAACAACCTCGAACAAGTCTTTCATACTCCACCACGACATCCTGTTCGCATTGCACCGTAACCATGTTGAGCCACCACACTCTGGGTGCCGACCAGCGCGGTGGCCGCCGCCGCCAGGTCACACGATCGTGCCGAGCCGTGCACCTCCCGTGCCACGTGCTGGCTCAAATGACGTGCCGGGGTCAGCGGCGGGCGACCCCTGACCCGGCCGACCAGCCGCCATCAGCAGCGCCAAACGAGCAGACCGGCGGCCAGGCCGTCCGGAGCGGCCCGCTCTGCCCCGGCCGTGGGAACGGGCGAACGGTGGCGGAGCGGACCGGCGGAGGAGTAGCGGACGGGCGGCGGGGCTGCAGGCAGGGCCCGGTGACGGATGTCATTTGGAGAGCGGCCTCTATTACCTTTGATGTGCCGGTGGGTTAATCGTGGGGAGGCGTCATTTAATGGCGCCCAGTGCCGTTGTTGTGCCGAGTTATCCAGATAAAAATCGGGCGGCGGACAGTACGTGGCGACGAGGAACTTACCTGTTGTCAGTTGAGGACAGGAAACGCGATGGACGGAACAGGGAGGCACAGAGGATAATGTGGCGGTGTCTCATATTGGAAGGCATGTGTAGGCTTGCCAGTGGCTCTTGGTTCGCGAGGAAAATTGATTCAGAGTGAGCATTTGCAGGCAGTCCGTGCCGTGCGGTGCGTTAACAACGGTACAGTGATGGTGAGTGGTGAACCGAGGTGGCCATCGCACCCAGCTACAACGGCAACAAGCATGGCAAATGAGGAAACTGGCACTGCGAGACAAAAGTAAAATGCAAACCAAACTAAGGCGGTGAAGCCAAATATGGTAGTCTCCGATCCCACAGTGGCAACGACAAACTTAAGCGGTGAGCTGTAGCGTCGCCATATGAAGACTGCTTGCGACACAGTAAGTGGTGTGAACTCCTTTGTTTGGCGTGCCTACTGTTATGTGCTCGGCACGTTAACCCAAGTGGGTGGTGTCATGCAGACATACAGTGGGGAGAGCCCACGCTGTAGCAACTTTATGATATGTAAGCATGTTCCCGTGGGTTTCGAATACTTGGTAATGGCGTCATTCGGTGTAAGCAATTTCGATGGTTCCTTAAGGCAGCATCGGTTATACGGAGTCTGTTATAAAATTGAAATAAAATAACTCGAAATCTTTTGGCTCAACCGGTGAAAACCGTTTTCCTTGTTAAGCGGTATAGTGGCGAGCATAGCTGCCTACCTAATTCGTCCATTGTAGCTCAAACTTTTCATTCAAAGCAATGAAGTGTCGTCAGTGCTAGTTCCTTGCTGTTTTTCCAGAAGACTTTGGACCTTGTTTGGAAAGGAATCAAGCTTGCCTGCTAAGTAGATGTATGCCGCAAGACCGGGCAACTGATCTTTCGCAGCATGACACCAAACGACACTTTTCATGCTATCTTCTCACCCCATGCTCCCCATTGAGCGGTCGTTTAACTGATCACGACGCGTTGTCTGATCAGCAGGTAGCCATATCACATACCTATACCATTTCACATGAAACCAGCTGATGACACATGAAACTGGCTTCACAATACCCGCGACCACAAAGAACACCGCAACCACCAGAACAACCAAGAAGATATCGCAGAGAACAAAGAGTACCGTTGTAACAATGGACCAGGTAAGAGGCACATCTGATGTCTCAAGCTCGTTATCGCATATTTTCCATCTGCACTGGATAAATAATATCTCACGCTACGACATCGATATGCCACTTCACACAAGAATTGGGATGTAAACCAGACACTGATCATGTCGATAACGAATTTCTGAAAACAAGGAGAACAAAAACAACCAAAACACGTTAATTTGTGGCGGAATGCCGCGTAAGACACTGATTTGCCTGGGTCACATGTCAAGTACCATGTGCAAGAAAGCACAAACGAAACTGATCATCTACAGAACACAACTATACCTGCTCTAGCCGGCACTATACACCAGGATATCACATATATACACCGGGTTGACTCGCCTTGCTGTGTGGCTGGAGTGTGCCTGTGGAGTCTGGGAGCGGTGGCTGCAGCACCGGCAGGTCGGCCTCGGTAGTCTCCTCTGACCCCGACACAGGCCGGCTCCACTGCTGCTGCCGTCTTCACAGCGAGGCCACACGGCCTGGGAGCCGGGTCAGCGGGGCTCCCAGCCCGGGCGGCAGCCGAGCCGTGCTGACGAGCCGCTGACGAGCCTCTGACGACCGCCCCCCGCACACCCGCCAGCCGTCAGTCGCCGCGGTCAGGTCACCGTGTGACCTCCGGCGGTCAGGTCAGGTGGAGCCGTGTGACCCCGGCGGTCAGGTCAGGGTGAGCCGTGTGACCACCGGCGGTCAGGTGAGGTGGAGCCGTGTGACCGGCGGTCAAGTCAGGTGTGTTCCCCGCGGTCAGGTCAGGGTGAGCCGTGTGACCCCGGGGGTCAGATCAGGGTGATCCGTTTGACCTACGGCGGTCAGGTCAGGGTGAGTTGTGTGACCCCGGTGATCTGATCAGGTCAGGGGTGTGACCCCGGCGGTCAGGTCACGGCCGGGCAGACTGACCGTGACTGTGTCGAAATGCCTACCGTCTCCCGCGTCACCGCAGCGCTCGTCCGAATACACCACCCGCCACGCCCAGTCCGGTAGCTCACCAGCCAGGGCTGTCACTGTGCACTGGGCAGGGTCCCGGCCTGGCTGGGATCTCAGTTCTCACACGCGGAGAGGCCACAGCGAGTCGCCGCGCGCGGCACTGGAGTCGGAGCAGCTGCCCTCCCGCAGGTCTCTCTGTCCGTCTGCCGCCTGCCGGCCGGCTCTCCTGCACACCACGGCACCACGGCAGAGCGTGCACGTCCGCTCTCACGCCGCTCGGTATCCGACTGTGTCCCGCGTCTGTGCCGCGGCGCGGCGGCGCCGGCAGCCGGGCGTGGGAGCCCCCTCCGGCGGCGATTACATGGCCAATTTTGCGGGCCAACACCGGATCCCCGGCGCCCTGCGCTGCGGTGGACACGCACGGTAGCCGCACCGCGGGGTGTTGTGTGTTGACCGATCGCGCACACAACTGCACACACACACACACACACGCACACGGGCGCACGCATGCGCAGCCCACACACACGTGCATGAGCAGTGCGCACATTCTGAGGACATTCTGAGGACGTGAAAGCATAGTCTGAACAGGTAACGCAGGTACGGCAAATGTGAGATGTGCAAATGAGATGTGAAATTTAGACTTGTATATATGCTGTGTAAGTGTATATGCTGTAACTTATCGTATACTCACACAGGGGCGGATCCAGGGGCGGGGGGGGGGGGCAACGGGGCTGGCAACCTCCCCCCCCCCCTCAACGGAAATTGACGCCCCTGCGCCGAAGGCGCAGGGGCACTAGTTTTGCGTCGAAAGCGTAATCTGGGCGCCGCAGGCGCCCCCAAACCCATAGAGGGCGTCCCCCAAACCCATGGAGGGCGCCCCCAAAACCATATAGGGCGCCCTTAAACCAATGTACGGCACGCCCAAACCCATGGAGGGTGCCCCCAATTCCGGGGAGTGCGCCCCGATGCCCCAAAAGCACCACGAACTTCAGAACTTCGGAGGGGCGCCCTCGAACGTGATTAGGCATGCACACCGAATCTGAGGAGGGCGCCCCCTAATCCATAGAGGGCGCCCCCAAAACCATAGAGGGCGCCCTCAAACCAATGTACGGCGCGCCCAAACCCATGGAGGGCGCCCCAATTCCGGGGAGGGAGCCCTGATGCCCGAAAAGCACCCCAAACTTCGGAAGGGCGCCACGAAACTCGGAAGTGCGCCCTCAAACGCGATGAGGTAAGCCCCGAATCTGAGGAGGTCGCCCCCAAACTCATGGAGGGCGCTCCAAAACCCATGGGGTGCGCCCCCAAATCATAGCACAGTCAAAATGGTTTGGGAGTGTTACAATAATGAGTTATTTGGGCTCGACACTATAATTTTCCCACGACAACCTTGCCGCACCTCATGACCATGGCCACTGGCGGATCCAGAGGGGGGGGGGGGGGAATTAGGAGCAAATTCCCCCTCCCACAGGAACATGGGAGCATTTAATACAAGTATGCCCCCGCGCGTTCCTGCATTGGCTGTAAGCAGTGATAATTAGCCTGCGCCCCGCTGGGGAGGGGGGGGGGGGGGATCTGCCCCCTCACGGATTTGCTCAATAACTTGAGCACTATGTCGAAATGAAACTTTCAGCACTTTATGCTGCATCAATTCTACGTCTTCTTATCAAATTTCAATGAAATCGATATAGCACTTTGGCAAATA